>JASGXE010009852.1:0-45005 GCA_030068105.1 Sinentomon sp. SZTP_YWyxl
TCTGTTCTCGCCACATTCTGCAGATTTGTTGCTGAAAAGAAAAAATTTGTCATCAATGCAATTTAACGCCCAAAATGTTTTTTGTGAGTGACAGGGATCTTTTAGGTAGACAGATTGTCCCTCGATTCTACTTTTCATAGGATTTTAAAATGGGAAAAAGTTTCATTTCTGTTACGCATATTTTTGCAATTTTTTGAAATTGAATTTTTGTTGGAGCTCCCCGTGTGAAAGGCCATGTAAAATAGAATCAGGGGACAATCCGTATAGCACGAAGGAAGAATGGAAACTTGAGAGGGTGTTGAGCTTTGAATTGTGCAAGGCGTTTTTTCGACAAATACCAGGCATATTTCGACACATTCCTCTTCACCAGGCATTCCCATATGGGGGTAGGGGGGTTTACCTCCACCTGGCCGAAGGCCAGCCACCCCCCCCTGGCCAAAGGCCAGGCCCACCCCTGCTCGGATCCCGGGGACCCTTGCTAGGTTCCCTTTGGCCAAAGGCTAGAAGGGACCTTCCAAGAAAAACCATCTCCATGATCAATTTCAGGAGCACTCCCATACGGAGGGAAGGGGTTGGGGGAGTCCCCCTGGCCGAAGGAAGGCCAGCCCCCCCGGATGCCTGAAGGCCAGGGCCCCTGGCCTTGGGGCATCTGGGGGGGCCCTGGCCTTCATTTCATGAATTTTACAACAAATTCATTCTCAGTTTTTTAGAACCAAAGGGTGCCCACCATTCTGGAAAACCTGGAATTGTCGGGAATTTTTTTCTTTCTGGAAAAGTCAGGGAATCAAGTTCAAGTTTCCAGCAAGCCCCAGCTCTCGTGAGCCAGACAGTGGCAGCAAAAATTAAAAATACAAAGACATCAAGAATACAAGTGCCACGGATTGGGCGAGCCAGATAAAGTTAATAAATACATGGGAACAGCAGTAGCGTAGTAACACGTCTCCGCTGGAGCCCAGTAAGAGCGTCGTTCCTGGGACCCAAAAAAAAAGAAAAAAGAAAAGAAAATACATGTAACGCAGAAAATGAAAAGAAAAGTAGTTGGCTAGATTGCAAACGGACCTTCAGGACAGCAGAGAAAAGAAATTTGTGGAGTTTGAGGCCAGGAACAAAGAGGAAAAAGCAGGATTTCTAGCAGACAGCTAGACATCCAAAAGACGAAGAGGAAGAAATTTAGGACAGGACTGATTGTTTTAGGACAGCTAGAATAAAAGTGAAGGTCAAAGTTGCGATCCATAGAGGAAGAAAGTGAGCTGCTCGTCCTAGGGCCCCCGGCAGCAAGCGGGTATTCTGGCACAGACACCAGGGCCGGGCCGCCTTTCTGGAAAAGTCAGGGAATTTCAACAAAAATGGGAAAAGTCAGGGTATTTCCTGATTGAACAAGAAGAACTCAAAAAGATAAGAAAGTGACAGCGACTATCTCCGACATCATTTTGGCCTCAAGACCGAAAATGAAGCCTAAATTTCAAAATTTCTTCAGCTTCTCGGGGGCTCCACCGCCAGACCCCCCGCCACGGGCTCTGCCCCTTAGAACCCCGCTGGGGCTCTGCCCCAGATCCCGGTTTCTGGGGGGCTCAGTCCACCAGATCCCCCACCAGGGGCCCTGCCCTTTGGAACCCCACTGGGGCTCCGCCCCCAACCCCGGTTACTGGGGGGCCCAGACCCCCTCCGTGAAATGTCTTACCCCCCTTGCCTTTGGGAATGTCTGCTCTTCACAGCAATTTAATCTTTGTTACATTGCGGGTCCATCGGAGGTCGCGTAGTCAAAATACAGACTGTGCTGAGGATGGGATCGCTATGATTAGCAAGCTCAAATGCATGCACGGGAAAATGTCGAAATTGCCTGGTGAGACAGAGAAAAACGGATAAAACGGCCCTTAACAGCGCAACCCCAACAATGTTCAACCCGATAGATGGAAAGTTCTACGAAGCGCCTCCAGGAAATGCATTTATGTCAATTATGTGCTGGATACATGCAAAAGATCACCACACATTCAGTCTCCTTTATGCCAGATATCCAGTCACCGTTACGCCATGAGAAAGTACACCACTGAAAAAAAAACAAGTTGGCACCCAACTGAGTTGCACAGCTACTACACCTCTCGCCGCAGCCAGTAGAACCGGTTGTCTTTTGTCCGTAGTTTTAGGAATGCAATGCAAACATAGGTACCTCTTTGCGGTGCCTGGTGCCTAACTGTTCCCCAAACTTCCAAAATCATGTCACTGGGGAAAGTGTCGCATGTGCTCAGCTGTATTAGAAAAGCACTGCACGTGGACAAAAAATTAATTACTTGAAGTTCCTACGATAAATGTAAACTGAAAACCTCTAGGCAGAAACACAATTAACATCGAACCGCGTTTCCTCCTTTCAAACTTTGCAAACTGAACTGCGCTCAGCATCAGAAAAAAAATGGCAAAAGTGAAAGAGTCCTGATGTTTGGTCCATCATGGGGATGGCACCCATTTTTCATTTCTGATAAAGACCAGGCAAAACTCCCACAAAATTGCTCGGGGTGACCATATTATTGGCCTAAACTCCCTCCTGCCCACAAGTGTTCTCGGGTGCAGTTTTAATATTATTCATGATGCTCACACCAGGCACAAGCAACAAGAAAGGCAAAATACCATCCTCGAATAGATTCAGGGATGAGGTTGAAGAAGCATGGATGCCCACATACACGTTTGCTCAATTATCATCCAATTGCAGATACACTCCATGTGTTCCCATTTCACAGTTGCCTCCGACAGAAATTGTTTCTCTCTTTGTACTTTTCTCAGGGGGTAGAAATCGATGCGCCAGATTGCCACAAAGATTTGGGGAGGAGTAAGATTTTGACCTTGGTTGTAAAAGAGGATCTATGATTTCTGTAGCAATGCAGCACTGAGTTTTCTTGAGAAAAAAAATCCAAAACTTTAAATTTCATAATCACAAGTGCTCAGAAAGTCTTTTTATTCATCCTGCATTCACTTTCAAAGCTCGCGTGCAAGAAACTTCTGCTTTCAAATTACCTTTCCCTTGCAAATTTTCTCTCAATTTGACCGTGTGTGGACATTCATGATGTAGGCTACCAAACCAAAACAAGAACGCTTTAAACAGGTAGTGATTCAACTCCATCACTCGCCGTCCGCCCGGTTTCGAACAGCCCAACAAACGCCAATACTGCCATCTTGCGGATAATAACAGAATCAATCATGCATGTGTGACTTTGTCACAATGGCGCGTGGTCGAATATCGAAGAACAGAATGTGCCGGGTTGTGTTCTCACTTTCATAAAAACAGCAAATGACGTCCAAATGCAATGATTTTGTTGTTTTTGGATTGCTGAAAGCTTCTTCTAAAACTCTTCCACAGGTCGTAACCGTGTTACAGTGGAAAACTTTGTGCAATTGTTGAAAATGTGTGTGGGGGACCCAAAATTTTATCGCTTCTCAACTTCCAACACTTTCATTCCCGGCGTGATTTTGAAGTTTTATTCACGAAAAGTTTGATGATTGTCATGCACATGAGGAATCGCCTATCTTTCAGCTTTCTATCACAAGAAGCAAATTCAAAATCCGCCACTTGGTTCATGAGAAATTTAAGTTACCGTTGCCAGTGTACAGCCATGGCACAGCGTTCCGACACACTCGCGTTGTTCCGAGCTGGCCCAAGAACCGAAACGAGTGCCATCTCGCAGAGGATCGCATGAACTAAATTCCAGGCAGAAATTCGGCCTCATCTCCAACAATGCTGCCGCCGTCAAGATGAAGCACTATCTGTTAAAAGTGCATTGCCAAAACTGATCAAACGAAACGGACACACAATTTTCACATTTAAATTTTCCCTTCAAAATCACCGAAACACAGACGGAAGATGGGTTACGGAAACACAGGGCCGTTGTCGGAAGACGGCAGGGCAGGACATGTCCTTTTGGGCAACAGTTCCATAGAGGAACCTACCACCGAAGCCGCCGAAACCGCCGTAGCCGTCGAAGCCGCCGAAACCCAACCACTGAAGCCGCCGAAATTGCTCTGTCCATTTTCGCTGGCCCGTCTTGCTCAAATAAAAGAATGAGTTTGAAATGGAGCTGAATTTTGAACATTCACAGTTTGTTGCCGCATTCTTTCCAGAACGTCCGGCATGCAGTGTTTAAATGCAGGGTGAGCGTGGGGTCGACGCCCCTCTCAGATAAGGAAGCCACAGAGCCGAATAGGACATTCCGATTTCGCCTCTGCAAAAACAAAATTTTGTCAGTCCATGTTTTACACTTTTTTATCGCTACTAGCATGAACTGGGGGATTATCCGGACATACGCTACACACGAGTACAAGAAGGAGCGAGGTTGAGAGGGAGAGAGGTAAGAGAGGGGGAGAAGGAATGATGGATAAAAGGAGAAAGAGAGCGAGTGCATGCATGGGTCGGGATGCTTTGGTCCGAAAAACGTTAAAATCGAATGGCACCAGTATAGCAAAATCTTCACCAAGTCCAAGTAAAACTGACCAAACCTGACCCAGCCTAACCTATACCACACTATCCCAACCAAACCTAACCTATCCTAACTCATTCAAACCAAATTTAAAGCCATTCGGACTAAACAAAATTCGAACCGGGAGTGTTCCCCCGACAGAGATAGAGAGGGAGAGTGGGAGACGGAGAGAGGGGAAGAGAGAGGAGAGAGAGATTAAACACTGCATGCTGGAAGTTCCAGGTAACCGTACTTGACTCATCTTCTTCGAATCGGGCACTTTTCCATCTGACCCATGTTCCTACCTAAAATTCCCGACCCACGAAAAAGTGAGAAAACACACTTAACAAACAAAATAGGTTAGGTAGGTTAGGATGGGTTAGGTGGTCAGGTTTCTAGGGCACTAGGGCAGGTTTCACAGATTTAGTAAGGCGGCCAGCGAAAATGGACATCGTGGTTTAGGCGGCTTATGAGCTGGGTTTCGGCGGCTTCGGTGGTTGGGTTTCGGCGGCCTCGGCGGCTTCGGTGGTAGGTTCCTTTATGGAACTGTTACCTCCTTTTGTGTTTGTTTTGTTTTTCCTTTTCTGTCGCCAAGATCAACTCACTTTTGTTTTTCCAGAAAACCGATTTACGCAATACCTAATGGGTTTTGAATTTTGGCCCTAAGCCATGCAGTGGCAGAGCATTGTTGAAGGGCACTGGGCAGAGGTCAGAGCACCTGACACAAAAGGATATGCGGTGGTTTGAATACAGAGGTCGTCTGGCTGATTGATGCCGTATTGATGCATGAAGGCGCACAACATCGCACACAATGATTAAAATTTGCCAAGCACAATTAGAACTTTCTATTGATAGAGAGACATGCGGGACTGAATCCCAATAAATCATGCCTACTTCCCTTTGTTTAGTGTTCCTCACATCGCTTACTGAAACAAAAGCAAACCAGGAAACGTTAAAAAAATTGTATGCATAGGCATGACAAATTGTCTACCTGTCTTGAGCATTGCAATGTTGATTTTGGCCCATGTTGCACCCTTTGATTGGAAAAATTTCGAATTGCTCCCGCATTTATTTCCACGCACAAGAAGGGTGTTTTATTTTTATACCCAGGTACCAATGCGTAAGCCAAGCCATAAATTTTGGGGTTTTGAACCGAAAAATTTTGCAAGCAAATTTTGCTTAATTCATTCCCAAAAACACTTTTTTGTTGTCGTGCCAGATGCTGCAGCATTCTCTCGCTCGGAGCAAAAATTGGTGGAAGGAAGAAAAACAAGAGCTGCCAATTTAAAATCTTTGGCTTTAGCCTATTTGCAGAATCGCCTCATGAGGTAAAATTCATTTTACCCATTTCGTACATTCAAATTGTTTTGTTTCGGCTGAAAATTTTGCAAAAGGATTGTTGAAGGAATGGTCAATTTTAAAAATGTATGGATTGGATTCGTGTAAAATTCCTAATAGTGAAATTTGCATGGCTCTACCCTTATCTCATGGTTGACAAAATTACCAACAAATAGTCCTAGGTTGCAAACCGTTCACAAATATTGGAATTGGCAACGTTTCTGCATCCAGCATCAGCACCCAGCAGTCTGTTTTGTTCCATCTGTATCATCTTGTGCTTGATAAAGCCTCATGTTCGCGGGGGGCGAAACGTTAGCAGCCTATTTATTACAATTCTGTCAACTATGTACTATGTTCGTCGTGGATTGCTTTATCTATCCCATGTTTTGGTTACATCGCATGATTAGTTTTAAGCAACACTACCTGTCTTACTACCTCCCCACGGAAGCAGACCACTCAACCTCCCCATGGAAGCAGACTTCACAAAAATTTTCCTTCAATGAAAATGCAAAAATGTGAATTTTGTGAACAAAAAATTGTGCCCGGGAACTTATCAGAAAACGTTTCTGCAATTCAGAAACAGGTGCTGCAGTCAGTATCACATTCACAGCTATAGCCAGTTGCCAGGCAAGGACTATTATTAAAATTAATCTGCACAATTTCCCACTGCTGGTCTACAGAAGAGAAAAAATTTAGAACTTCCGAGCAACTGCTATGGTGAAGAAAGAGAAGCCAGCCTACCTTTCAAGGGTCAGGTCCTTTTTCTCCTCAACAGGGACCTTCGATTCTCCAGTCTCATTGGAGGTGTCCCCTGTTTCTTTGATGTCAGGTCCAGCTGGATCTGAGGAGGGCAGCTCAACTCCACCAGCAGCTCCCCCCACATCTATATTCTCAGCTTTTGCCTGGTCCGGCATTGTCGAACTTGTGGTGGTCACTGAAACTGAAGATGCAAATGATGCACTAGAAAGCAGAGAACTTGTCACCGGTGTCGAAATCGTAAGAGAATTAGGCATCACACCATTGCCAACTGTTGTCAACGTCCCCTCTGTCGGAGACAGAATTGGCAACTCCTCGTTCAAAACGGTGTCCACCTCAATTTTTTGTTGCTCCTTATGGAGACTCTGCCTTGTAGTCACACCGATAGAAGCTGCCAACACATCACCAACGAGGGACCCTGCTCCACCAAGGCCCTTCTGGAGAGCACCACGAGCCCTATTTCTCGCCCGCGACTTCCGTAAAAGCTGCTTGAAATTTTCCGTTTTCTTGCTGAGGTAGTAATACTGCACGCAGTCACTGACGCACTTCCGTTCGAGGTACGATGCGACAACGGCAAAGTTTTTTGGATGCTGGAGGTACTTTTCTTTGAATATCTCCTTCTCCTGGTCATTCCAGATGTTTGTGATTTGCCGATCCCTGTATTCGGCCATTGCATCGTCCACCAACCCGTTCTGATTTCGGTAACGGAGCTCGGTATCCTTTGGATCGTGGATGATTGGTGGAATCACCGCATAGCTACGCATTTTCTTCTCTTCCATCTGAAAATGGCAAATAAATTACTTGTCAATGAGGTTCCAAACATGTCAACAAAATGGGTTCCTGGGCTTTGGTAACAGGCTGATTCAGCGGAGGCCCCTTGTCATTTTCAAAATCCTCTGCATTCATGGTAACATTGGAAAAGGCAGAGATCACCCCAGCAGTAAAGCAGATCACCCCAGCAGAAAGAGATCACCTCAGCACCCCAGCAGTAAAAAATTGGCAAGACAGGGGCGATGCCATGGGGCTGTTGGGAGAAGTCCACCAAACCTTTGGGATAACTAAGAAATAAGTTGGATAATTTGGGAAATCACTTCTTGGTAACAAGAGAACGACCCTCCATTGCTCTCGGGATAACATATCTGTCTATTACGGGAACCGGATGTTTAGTTGCCGAGCGTAGTCCAGAACGTTTCGTAACAGACATATCGTCACGCAACATTTCGTCACCAAGACGCTTCTTCGCATGGCGTTCGTCACCGAGACGATTCATTGCGCTACATTTCGTCTCCGTGATGTCACATTGTGGAAGGATTATGGTTTAGGAGAACTGCAACTGGTCCATCAAACTCACAGGTTAGATGAGAAGTTATTGCTGGGTTCAATTATCATTTTGGAGGACTTCAAGTGTTTAACTCCATTTCTGTGGCATTTTTCTCCAGACTTTTTCTGCGGTATTTTGTTTGCATTTTCTGACGAGATGTAGGAATTTTCGTTCCGAGTCCTGGCTGAGGCAAATTTTTGAACAACAAAATAACCGCAACCTAACTACACCTGAGGCAAGCAACCAAATCCAATGTATAACAGAACCTAATTGGGGTTAGAAAATACTGCCCACCTCAGGGGATTAACTTTTTTAGCCAAAAAAAGTATTTTGTTTGTTTGTCACAAGTTCAGGTTGTTCAGGTTGTTTGTAACAGGTCTCAGGTTTGTCACAAAAAAAATTAAAAAAAAAAAAAACAAGCGAACCAAACCGAATGCAACACAACCTAACTAAATCTAACCTAACCACAATGTATAATGCGGAACATCCTGTATATTGGGTGTTTCACCAATTCTGTAGAGAAATGCGGCAGATGTGAAAGATGTTTACCACTCTTCTGGATTTGTCCCCACATGATAAAGTTTGGAATTTTGTTTTCTTCGGCTTGAGAAATATGTCTGTCAAGAGTTGCATTGTTGTTAAAATGAAATGCATTTCCACTTTGTTATTTTTATTTTGGTTACAACAAGACACCCTGTTGTTTCTGGATCTCCTGCGATGTTACGTCATGTCGATGAAACATCGACCTACGACATGCCTCAGCAAAGAAACATCCCCACCGACAAAATGTTGTCAGTTGTAGAGCTGCCACATATTTCTTTGCAAAGAAATATGTCCACTTTTCACTTCAACGTGATGGGGGTTATTACGGCAGGCATCATGTTCGTGCATCCATGGCGAGGAAATTTTTCAGGCCGCTGATTGACGGGGAGTTTAAAAGCCAGCCAAAGTGGTGGATATAACAGTCCGTTATATGGTTGCGAGTTCTTGGGCAGAGCTCCAGCGGGCTCCATTCGGCATACTCTTTGTCAGCAAGTCCGGGGAATAGAGTTCCCCAGTGGCCGAAGATCATCATTCATAGGTGCAAAATTGTGGTTTATCTTCCAAAATTTGGCAAAAACTGATTTCTTCCTGGCAAGGGGAGTTGTCCCCTGCTCTCTGCCATGGGTCCGCCCCCAAAAAGGCAAAATGTACATAAAATTTTTCGCCATGTAGGAATAGTTTCAAATGTCAGTTGACAACCCCTGCTTCTTTCGGTTTTTGGAACTATCTTTTCTTGCGTTGCTATTCCTGCATTTCACAACCAAATTGTGTCGTGTGCTCACACCGCAAGCATTGAATCGAAATAAAAGACGCATGACATCAATCTCCAATTGTCTCAAAGCTGCAATGCACTCATTTCGGTTGTCAAATGACTTTTGAAAGACTCTCTATTTTGCCCTTGTAAAACTTCACTCAGCCTTTGTCTGGGTTCAACAGCAGGTCAGGTCATGCGGAGCTGAGGCAGTCTGGAAGTTCAGAATCATGTGAGTCTGAACCTTCGTTTGCAGGGAATACACACACCAAGAAAATTGTGATGTTTTTGAAATGATTTCGTTAATTGCTGACCAAGATTCCATCAAAAAGGGCTAACAAACAGCAGAAAATGGAGTCCACTTCAATCTGGGGGAAAATTCCAAAAACTGCATCCAGAGAAATCCTACCTTATGGTGAATTCAGACCACACTGCCTTTCCCACGAAGAGCATGGGTAAAAAGTTGAAATTCTCGACAACAGAATGATGCAAGCCATATACAATTAAAATGGAGCTATGTAAGTGAATATTTTGACACAAGAATGACTTGCATATCCTTTGGCAAGCATTCCCTCATCTCTCTTCCAATAAAGTCAAAGAAAATGCTAAATTTTAATCGAAAATTAGAGCCAAAAGCTGACGCGCACATTTGAATTTTCCAATGCATTCAAAAACGTGGATGGCACAACTCAAGCAAGTGCAAACATGCAATTCTCCATTGAGCCAGTGAATACAGCAGGAGTCCAGAGTAGTTTCCTCGGTCCATATACGTAGGTCGCATTATGCAAAAATTCACCCATTATTGGTATGGCTCTCACCTAAAAATAGTCTCCACACATTGGCATACTTTATCGTGGATGGCAAATTCCCTTATCTGGGAAGAGTACCTATTCTAAAATTTTGCACCAAAGAGTCAAGCCCACATCGATCAACCCTGACAGCAGTAATTTGAGCAGGCTGAGTGGAAAATAGTTCACTGTAAATAGTTACCTGGTTTAAGGCCATTGTTGGATCGATTTCAATTTTTCTGACGACGTTTCGACCCGTGGGCTGGGGTCTTTTTCAAGTCCGATGATGCGATATGATTGCTGCCGCTGGTGTTGACCCCAGCCCAGGGGTCGAAACGTTATCAGTAAATACTGACATTGATCCTACAAAAATTATTGGAAAATATTTCAAAAAAAGTAAAGAAGAAAACCTACCTCTTGCTCTTGCAAGCCATCCATAATTTCTTCTAGATCAGCATCACTTTTGATTCTGGCACCAACCCTACTGAAGCGTTCCTTGTCCTCCCTCTGCTTCCTAAGCTCGGGGAATACTTTCTCAAAGAACTCCCTGTTTCGAGCATCCTTGCTCTTCCGTTTTGCTGATGACTCAATCCTGTCAACCTGAAAATGGAGAAGAGAAATGTCACTTGGTTAGAATTCACCACGAACGAAATGCCTGGCATGCAGTACGTTGATGGGTTCCCAATGGATCTTTTGTGCTTGCCTGGGGAGGCCACATCACATCCAGTGCCCGAGACCATGGCAGCAGAAAACAGCTTTCCAAGCATTTTATACATCAAATTTGATGTTCCTTGGCCTAGAAAGGATGCAGTCACACAAACCTGTGCACTAAACAACAAAATTGCGAATGAGTCAATGGGCTCCAAGCGGAACTTCTAAAGCGACAAACAGTTGTTGCATTCGCTCAAGAAAGAACACAAGCAAGCACTCTCAGCATCCTTCAAAGTGTCAAAAGTTAATTTCGTGCAGAAATTGGATATTGGGACATGTTTGGATCAGTGAGCCTCCCAATGGATGGTGGCAACCAAGCAGTGGGTTCCTGCACGTAGGTTGCCAACAAAGCATCCGACAGAAGCCAGCCAACAGCTTGACAGCATAAAACAGGCAGTGAGGACAGGTTTGGGTTAGCTTTGAGATAGAGCAGGTCAATATACTCACTCAGCGCTAGATTTGCAGAGATCCGGTAAAGAATTTTCTCCTGCCAAATTGTTCCTAAAATTCATCCCTTTTTGGCTCATATGCACATTTTTAGTCCAAAATGCATGAACAATAGATGCATTTCAGTCATTTGCAGTGTTTGGGTAGGACATTTTCTATAAAAATCAATCAAAACTTTGCGATGGAGGCTCCTCTTTGCACTTCCTTTACACACCAGCTACTAAGAAACCAATAGGCAGTGTGAGATGTGTGGTGTTTGGTGATTAGCTCCTTTATTAAACAGAATTCATTTGACTTGAAACAATTAAACCACTGACTGCAAAAATTCTCGAGATCGATTTCACTGCTATCATCACAGCTTCTTCAGTCCGATTGTGCTTATTTTCCTGTGGGTGCATTGAAGCTGTGCTGGCATCAAAATATTTGACCGGAATGTCCGCTGGGATCTGAGGGAATGTTGTGGCCTGTTCCGGAAGTCAAACATCTCATGCCAGGTCGGGTGAAGACATTCTGTACCCTTGACAATCATGCAGCTGTTGTTGCGGGGGATTTCAATGGATTCCTTCTAAGTCTGGATGCCAGTATGTCGTAGTGGTGTGGCAGGGCAGTTGAATCCCAGTCGGGGGTGTGGCTCAGATCAGACCACTCAAAGAAACCATCGAAATCCTGAACAGAGATGCACAAATGTCAAGGGAACAGAAATGTCTCCACCCAACCTTGGCAAAAGATGCTTTGAGTTTCGGAATCGGCCGCTATTTCTCGGCCCCCAGCGATAAAGCTTTCGACCTCCCAAATCCCATTTGAGTTTTCACAACTTCAGCAGAGAGCAGATGACGCATTCTCGGGAGAGTGAAGTGCAGCCGGACTGAACCTGAAGGCACTGTGTTGATAGCAGCGAAATCGAAGAATTTTTAGTCAATGTGTATCGTTTCTAGTTTATTATTTGTGGCAAAACCAGCACCACCTACAAACATTTGACAAATGAAATGCCCTCTACAGCAACCAACACCATTTCGCTCAAAAAGTATAAACCAAACAAATCATTTTTTTGCAATTTTCTGCCTCCACTCCCTAAAGAAACAGGACCGCTACAAACCATCTCCCTGAGATGTTAGGCCCACTGCAAATGTAGCCATTGATAGTAAAGTTACACGATTATTTTCATTTTATTGCAACAGGGACCCTGCTCTATGACTGGATTCCATCGCAAGTGTAAGAAATTTTTGCTCCGACACAAACAAGCAAATCGATTCCAAAGACTCAAGTTTTTCCCTTACTAACTTCCGAACTAAAAATGTGAAACTGGCTTTTAATTTTGGAATCCTGAGTTTGAATGAATTAATCAGAAGCAGTGAAAACAAAAGTGCAGTTTTGCCCTGTCATGAATTTATGACACAAAAAGTAACTCTTTGCAACCTGAGTTACGACAAGCACAACAATTACGACAAGCACAACAACCATTGAAACTTTGTTCATTTTGAGTTCGTTGATTCTGGGGTCATTGCGTTCTCTCTCCTGCCCCATGTAGGAGAAGTGCTAGAATGAGTCAGTTCGGTGGAACAAAACAAATTAATTTCTTTTGCACTTGCCTACCTTTCTAAGCCATTCTTGCATCAATCTGCTGTATGTGGACACGATCTGTCTCTCCTTTTCATGCTTCTCAGTTTGTCGTGCCTTGAAGAAATCTAGTAGCTTCCTTTTGAATGTCAAATGCCTGCAAAAACAAAAGAACGAAGACCGTGTTTGTACAATTATTCAGTTGGAAGTGATCTTCTTGCTCAGGACATGTGCGATATGTGATTATATGGAGCACCACAGAAACTCACAGAGAGCTTCAAAACAAGGGGCAAAAAATCTCAAACAAAATCTCAAACCAATCAACAGCTCACAAAAAACTGCTTTGCCACCCCATCCTGGAGCTTCAAAACAAGGGGGATGGAGAACATCAAACGAATCAACAGCCCCCAAAAAATTCTTTGCCACCCCGCTCTGGAGCTTCAAATTAGGTGGATTAAAAACCTGAAACGAATCAACAGCTCTCAGAAAACATGCTTTAGAACCGAGAGTACCTGCCCGGGAGCTTCAAAACTAGATGGAAGGAGAATCTCATGCGAATCATAAGCTCACAGAAAAACTGATTTGCTGCCCCTCCGGGAGCTAAAAACAGTGTGGCTGGGTGGAGAACATCAAACAAAATATCAACAGCTCTCAGAAAAATGCTTTGCCACCACGCCCAACAGCAAGTGGTGACAAAATTTTTGCTGGAAAGGCATCAACTGACCTTCGAATGATCAAGAGCAGCACACGGCAAGTGCCACAAACAGCATATTTTGGGACAGGAAACCAAGAAGCAATGTCGGTTTTACGTCAGCCAGCCCATGCTGGATCTAAAGTTCGAGATGGTCAGTGTTTTGCATGGGAAAGACCAGAGCCCAGACAAACAATGTCAGGACTATTTTTTCCACCCGAGAAGACAAAAACCACAACTGAGGTAATGCAACAACAATCATGGTATGCCTTTCCATGGCTACCAGTAAGGTGACCTCAACCAAGGACCTTGCACCTTGTTCCTCATCACATAGGGTTGACATTGAAATATTCTTCAATTCATGGGTGCAAATGGACAATCACAGGCCAACTTTAGGGTTATTAGCAAATACCGATTCAGCACATCTTCCTGCACCAAGACAATGCACCTTAGTACCTACAGAGCTGCTGTTGTGAAGACATTTTTGCAAGACTGAGACAGCACAGCTTCCTAATTCAGCAGAACTCGCTTCCTGTGACAGCTGGGTGATTGCTAAACAATCTGAAATCCTGGCAGAGAGAAAGGAAACCTGCTGGAAGTGTCACATATCGGTGACTCCAACAAGTGCCAGAATACACTTTCAAAGTATGCATTGGTAAGCGAGCCCGAAGATGGGAAGTGTCCAGAAGGCAGGATACCACATGGAGAAATATTAAGAAGACTTTCTTAGCTCCATAGCCATTTGTCCCCAAAAAAAAAAGACGCAGTCCCTCAAACTTTTGCATGCACCACACATTGAATACCTGAATGTGATTAGCTCTAAAGTCCAGAACAAAATGGCTGCCTGGGAATAATGGGAATAATTGAGCTATAAAAGGTATCGATGCCCTCAAACTTGTAAGGTGATAGTTGAGAAGGCTTAAAGCACACAAGTGGGTCAGCTTGGCAATGGAAATTCAAAATAAGATGAAAAATAAAAATATCTGACTGAATTGTAATCTTACTTTCTGTTGTTTTCCTGATATGATGCTGTGTCCGACGGCTGATTGTACAAAGGCTGGATGAGAAAAGAGAAAATTTGCAAAGAAATCTTATAAAGTGGAGATATAAAGTGGAGATTCATATAAAGAGGAGACTTTATATGAATGTCTGCATGAAATGTATGCAGACATTGCTTCAATGGAGATTGCAAAACTTGTTTGTAGTAAGCTGTTATTAGCAATTTATTTCTGTTTCGTAACCAAAACTGTGGAAAGGAATTCAACACACATGGTGCGTCAACGGCCTCGAAACGCAATGAAATAACACAATGAGGATTTTGCAGCTGGTCCCAAGCAGCCTTAAATGTCACAATGTCAGTCAATGATAACTTCCCAAACGTACTTCTAACCATTTGGTGCCCATCCTCCTACATTAGGAGGTTGATTTAAATAGTTGGGCTTCTAAACTCCACAAAAAGGTCTGTCGGCTAGCACCAAAACTTTAGGAGGTCGGTCTGTTGGAGGGCCTAAAAAGTTTTTATGTTTGTTTCCCGTTCATGGTGCCCGTGCATCGATAATAAAAGGGGGTTTTTCATTTTTTGTGCTCGCTTTGATAAATTTTGGCAAGAATGGCCATCCTCATTCCTGGGAGCTCTGAATAATTTGCTGCAGCCCCACAAGACAGCAAGTAGCAACTGATATCAAAAAATGGATCTTTAGGTGAAAGGTACCAACTTAGAAAAAAACTATGGTGCACATTGTCCGTGCCACCTGCAGTTGGAGCATAGCAGCACCAGTGCAGTGAAAATAATTGCACACGAAGATTGGTGGTGTTATGCAAACTTTTTAGCATTTAAAGTAGGCTACAACAAGTTTTCTTTGAAATTGCAGGGACGGGGGAGCAAAATGGAGCTTTCTTTACCACCCATTCTGCATAACTCCATGAACAAGTATTTCTGCTCCCTCAATCATGGACATCAAAAATACAACAGATATTCAAGGTTTAACAGACGATGCAATCCTTCCAGTTTCACCTGCTGTCATTCAGTTGGACTGAGGATGCTGCAAGTGTTGTGTCTTTGCACTTTCGTCTCTTGTTTTGTTTTGCATCGTGCGGCAGAAATTTTGGAATCTTCCAACAACTCTCTCGTCACTTCACAGGGCTGCGGAAATGGGCGATCCACATTTGCATGCACAAGTTTTGATAATAGATATCACAGAAAAAGAATGTTTTACTCCGATGTGTTCAGCAAATTCAGGAATGTCTTGAAAATAATATCCAAAACTAGCACAAACACAGAAAACATTCACATTTTAGTGTTGTTCTTTTAGAAATTGACAAAGCAGGGACTTACAAGGTCCAACTCCTGGCCCATTTTGTGCAGCTGTGAATGAGCTTCCTGCGCTTTTCTCTAAAATAAAAAATAAAAAAAAGAAATACAATAAGCAGGAAATGTCAAAATCGTTATTCGTTGCACCAAATAATATGCTCAAAAGTAGGTCCTCGAATCATGTAGGTATCTAAATGCCTGCTAAAGCCCCCGAGTGATTTTCAACATTCCCCCGTGAGTTATTATGGAAAATTAAGGCTAGAACCTATATGGATCGAGTGTTTGATGCCATGTACCCTCTTAAATCACTGAAATAAAAATATGCCTGCTGCACTGCAGGTTTGAGTGGCATATGTGATATGTGGGGGTGCATGCAATCCAACTCTAACGATAGCCATGCAAAAGAGCAACTAAGGTCAGAAAGAGTGAAGGGTTACTAACCCGATTCTCGGCATAAATCATTTGAGAAAGACATTGGTTGTTGTTCGGTTGCGTCTGCTCTTCCTCCACCTCATCTTTCGGCTTTAGAGAAGCTTCCTCTAATTCTTGCTAAAAAAATATAAAGGAAGGAAGGAATGTCGAATAAATAATACAGATGGGCTCGGAAAAGGGTGAAAAAATTACTGCAAATTGGTGATGTACTACAAGGAATGGATTTACAAGCTGAAATTTAAATCCAAGTTCACAACAAAGGCCACTCAAATCTGAAGGGCAGTGGAGTTTTGAGAGCTTTTGTTCCCGACAAAGCTTTATGCGAGAGAATCCTTACTCCCTGTTATCCTTACAAATCCTGTCATTACATATCCTTACTTTTCTCTTGCAATTCAATGTTGCCACTATGATCCTGCATTCAAAAATGGTTTGACTGAAAATCTAACAACAAATATCCAATTGCAGCTTTCTAGTCATTCAGAATGCTCAGCGTTTTTGAAAAATAAAAGTCCCGGTCTTTTCAAGATCTGGTTGCAGACTCCCCTCTCCTGCCGCATGCCATCAAAAATCGAAACATTTTCACTTTATTTGTTGTAGGCACTCTAAACAAACAAGCAAGTAGTGGATTGTCAACTTCGTGTGTCACTTGATGCGATCACTTGATGCCAGACATGAAGATGCCCAGACTTCCGGTGTTCTTAAAATTCCATGAGATGTGAGTATCCCCAACTTTTTCAGTTCTGAGCGAATTTTGCTGACATTTTTTCATGTTTACCAGGCAGCGAAGCACTACCCTAACCTGATCTATCCTGACATACTCTAACAATCATATCATGTAAGAGAAGCTATTTTATGCTCTCTGTGTTTGGCTTTTTCAGCCATATCACCAGCAACCAGACAGCCCAAAGAACAATCATTATTTTTAGCTGAGAAACATTTAATGATTTTAGAGAGCTTGCAAATGATGCATTCAAACAACCAATGGTTTCAACTGGATTGACTCCATCAAGATCATCTAGAGCTGACAATTTACTCGTATTTCAGAAGAAATGTCCGCCTGGACGCTTCATGAGGGAAGGATGCCAACCATGATGGAATTCACAAAAATTGACAGGCAAGCATGTCAAGATGAGTGTGTGTCAGATCAATTCGCCCACATTCCACCTGACAATAATATCTACACATGCAAGGGAACATTTGGAGAACAATAAAAAAGAAGCAGCATAGTTCAGCAATGAATAATGTTCTGTTTGAATTGTCCCAACATCGCTGTAAAAACAAACCAGAACACAGGAATGCAAGGCCTCGAAAATTCAGCATTTGTTCACAGGGACAAATTATTCCTTGTGGCGATCCTCCTCTCATTTTGATTTTTCAGTGCTCAAGAATGCAGCCCAGACCCACCGCCCACCCTGTCAACAGGTGAACAAGCATACCTGCTTCTTCTTCAGCTTTGCAATCTGTGATTCTGCCTTAGCTATCTCCCTATCGACTCTGGTTATCTGCTGCAGCAGGTCATCCTTGGTTGTCCTCAGAGCACCTTCATCTCTCATTGAATCAATCGGCAGTGTTGGAGAAATCGCTTCAACCTGGGGAACATACGCTGTGTCCTGCAACAATTGAGAAAAAGTGCATTGGCAAAGCACAACAGAAAAAAACTAAATGGCAAAAAAACCAGAAAATGTTCATAAGAACTTGCATGGGCCAATAGGTACACCCAAAAATGAAAGAAAGGGTATAAGCTGCATTACTTTTGTTGCACGGATGTCAAAATCTGTCACTCATGGTTGAAGATAGGATGAGAACCACGTGGCTCCAAAATGGTCCATTTGCAATATCTTTGTCCAAAAAGCACCAAAGAACAGTCAGAGAAAAAGTTAACAAGTGGACATCACTTACTTTGCCAAATGGGCGCATATCTTTCGCCACTGACCAACATTTACCAATCCATTGGGCAGCTTTAGATAAGAGAAGGCCAACTGATACACAGGAGAAGAAAATGGACACAAAATACAAAAGCTGCTACCCATCCATTTCGCCAAATGTCCAAAAGATGCATTGCGTTAAGTTCCCTTCATTTTATCAACTGTGCATGTGTTGTGACATGCAACCAACCAGGTTCTCTTGGTAGATTACTTACCCTGGTTTCGCGAGTGTCCACATGAAGTGGTTGTTGGACATCTGCCTTCTGTTCACTTAGCCTCAGTTTCTTATAAGGAGGGGCCAGGTCAACTTGTGAAGAAGGGATGCTGCTTTCTTTATTGTAATGATCACTGGAAATAAATTGACAAAAAGTGTGTGGTTGGTGAAGGCCGATCTGGGAGTTTCATTGTAAGCGAAATAGATTCACCTCCATCAAAAGTAAAACAAAGCTTTATTTCTTGTTGAAGAATGGGTGGTCTCATTTCCTGAGCATATCATTTTGGCGAATAAAAGCACCATCAAACATGGCAAAGTTGCCAATATGGTAAGCCCACCGTATGACACTTCCGGGCTGATGTCAGGCTGGGACAATAGGCTAATAAATAAAAAGATGAACTGAAATGAAGTTCCAAAAAATGTTGCATCCCACCTTCATCTTTCCATTGCCGCAAACATTATTGTTTCCCCAATGATTGAAAATCACTACGGGAAAGTTTGCTCCCACTGCCACAAAAATTTGTTTCCCCAATGACCCCAATGATTGATTAAATAAAAAATCACCACTGCTAGATACGCGAAAGTTTGCTCATCAACATGGAGGTTGGTATTGTATCTTTAGGATACTTTTCACTTGATTTAAAGCAAAAAAATACGATGGACCTTGTGATAACTTTGCTGACAACCGACACAGAAATTTAAAAAGCTGGTGAAGTTTTTTGCATTATTTCATGATACGTGAAAAACATTTTCTGGCATTTCCAACAATTTTTCTGGCATTCCATGTCCCTGAAAAGTGAAAGGCTGTCCCACTGCAGAAATTATTGCCGATCCTTACTCACGAACGAGCCACCTGAGAAATTAGATCCTTCGAAACACTGCTTTTCCATTGCACGGAAACAATAAAGGGGTGCACTTTCGAAAGCAGGTTTTTCAAGAAATAAAAAACAAAACAAAACCGTGCTGCAAATCAGACATGCAGTGTGGTTTCATGAAACCAGTGTGGTATCAATGTAAGGATATCTATGCAGGCGCTCACTGTCAAGTAATTGCATCACATGTCTTTCCTTCAGCAGAATAAATTCACATGTTTTTCCTTCAGCAGAATAAATTTCTTCAAGTTTATTTTGAAACCAACGGCAAACTAGTTGCTGCCCTACCATGCTGAAATATTGTGGTACAAGATTTTTGAAATACGAAATAGTTCGGCATCATCTTCATGCAAGAGAACAGAATTCCACTCAATCAGCAATCTGTTGCTTCGGTATGACAGGAACGATCATGAATATGAAAGGTCTTCGACCCGAAACCAATTTTAAATTTATACCAATGAAAAAAAAATAATTTATTTACCCTGGGAAATGAAGTGAAACCTTGTCTCTGTTTGGCTGGTGAGAGGTCACAACAGAAGAAAATTCAGGTGGACCATGCAACAAAGAAATTCTTGGCCTGGTTGACTCAATCCTCTCAGTCTGTAAAGCAAAGAAGAAGAAAAAAAAGCATTAAAGCATCGGTAGCGGCACTATTTGTGGATGAAGAAACGTTCTCGAGGTGTTGTGGCATTATTGGTGTATCTTGGTAAGGAGCTGCATCGCGGGTCGGCGGCCAGCCTCATTAAATGCATACCACGAGGGTTTTCGCTATGCTGCGACAAAGAGCTAATCTTTCGACTGACGTTGGCCTACTTGCGGTGTCAAGGGCTTGAAAGCTGTAAACATAATATCATAAAGCCAAATAGATTTCCCATCA
Source organism: Sinentomon sp. SZTP_YWyxl (assembly GCA_030068105.1). NCBI lineage: Eukaryota > Metazoa > Arthropoda > Protura > Sinentomata > Sinentomidae > Sinentomon > Sinentomon sp. SZTP_YWyxl. The sequence goes on from JASGXE010009852.1 coordinate 19,977, forward strand.
CATCTTCACACTTGGAGTTTCCTGCCCCATCTTGAGATGACACAACAGGCCTGTAAATAAAATAGGCATGACATGTCACCTACCTCGCAACAAAAAAGGAGAGCATAAAAACCAAGTTTGGAAATGCTCCCTTTTACAAGTTATTGACATCACAAACAATTACAAAAGCCTGCCGAAATGTTACCTGCAGTACGAGGTCAAAACTGAGGTCACTGCCTGCATGTGGGATGTCGCAAGTTCTTTGCAGCATGCTGGCTTCATTATGCAAATCATGGGGTTAAATAATCAAATCATGGGGTTAAACAATTTTAGAATCAGTGTGCCGAAAACGTAGGTAAAGTTGAGATCCATCGAAAAAGAAATTCCCAGACCTGCTGCAATAAATTTTCCTGAAAAACAGCTAAGGTGTGAATTTCAGACGATGCAGTCAAGATCAGATCAGATCAAGATATAATCAGATCAAGTTCAGATGCAGTCAAGACCCTTTCCCCTCTTTGCACACCAAAACATTGATGTGGTCTTTAGCTATAGCAAATTACCTCCTGTTTGGTCTTCTAAAAGCAGATGTTCCCAACCAGTGCTGCGCCTTGGGTAACAAAACACTTGCCTACTGTGGATTGGGCCAAGATCGTGGATGGGAGTTTTTTTTATTTCTCAATTGAAAGAATAAACCTACCTACTCACAGAGCTCGTTGCCAACCAACTTCTAGGCAACAACCCCCGTATCGATTGCTCTCAGCGGAAATCACGTCCACGAACTTGGTGTGCTCTGTAGACAGGTAATTGCAACGGTGCTCAGGGTGCAAACTGATTCTCGATGAAAAGAGATATCAAAATGGCCGAAACCCACGGCAAAGAATCCGAATTAGGTACCTAACTATCTCTTATTATTTGTCAAATGCATCTTTTTCACATTTTTTGGTTGTGCAACCATGCATTTTTGGTTGAGGAGAGTCTGTATGGATTTTATCTGACAAACGGGGGCATTACTGTGCAATGAATACCATTGTTATGGACATTGCTACACAAGACTTTTATGGGGCTCAGTGAGTGAAAAACAGTGCATCAAGCTCAAAAATTACTGTGAATCCAGATTTTGCAGCATTTGCTACCCTGCTCAAAGTTGACACTTTGTGCACTGCTTTTTTTGTTTCAACCTGGATTAAATCATTTTGCATAATGTACCTAGTTGAGTGTCCACATAGGAGGGTTAAAAAATATTGGTTTCAAGAGTGAATCCTCATAATCAATGCACAATTTTTTTGTCTGGTAGGTACCTAACAACTAGGATAAACACATGAATGCTTCGATTAACATGCTGACAATTATACAGTTCGATTATAAAGACGTCCGAACGATGGAGCTGCATTTTTTATCTGAGTTCCTGTTGATACACGTAACATAAAGATGATCGTGGCTATAAAAGCTGACTTATTTGTAGATGGTACACTCGCCACATTTGTACAATCGCTATAAGGCTACTTTTTCAGTGAAGCATGCCCCAAGAAACGGTCGGATACGCACCACCACAAATGATGAACAAGCAGCTCCTGCTGTCATGTAGTTTCAAATCGAGCCCTAATAAATCACGTCATAGTGGCTACAGCAGCAGGTAGATAATGTACTGCGACCCTCTAAAGCCAGTTCATAGCCACGTGCATATTTATTATGTGTATCAACAGGAACTCAGATAAAAATGCAGCTCCATCGTTCGGGTAACTTTATAATCGAACAGTATAACTTTTGCAACACCTAGATATCTGTATGTTTGACTGAATCCCTGTTTGGTGAATAGCTTTTTCCATCACCTGGAATTGCATGGTTTGGCCCAGTTTAGTGCTCAAAACTCCAGGTGGCAAGGCTTGGATGGGCAACTGAACTGTTGGAACAAAAGCTTGAAAGGGAACCTATCACATCTGCATTTTCGTTAGATTAGGTTTATCTAAGACTTCCTGCTTTTTAAATACTGGTTTGCCCAAAAGAATTGAGAAACCCCAGCCAATAGAAAAAAGACAGGGACCTAGGTACCTAAGGAAACGAAAACAGATCAACATTTGACTTTTCATATGCTGAAGCAGCATGACATGAGGTCACACAAGGCTAAGGCTGGGCAACCGATAACATCACTCAAAAGCCTTTATATACCCAGACAATATATCTGGCCTCCCTTCTTGATAATCAGTTGAATGTTTGTTGAACTAGATAAAGACGAAGCTTCAACAGTCGAAACAGAAAAACCTCAGTAAAACTAACCGAAAATCGCACAGGATACAAATTGTCCCTGTATGCCATGACATGGTAGGATGGCATTGAGGAAGCAACAGTAGTCGACTGAGATATCACCCTGATGGGCTGGTTATGAGGCTGAGGCAGAGCAGATGAGGGCAACGAGGAAGAAACGACAATGGACGGATTTCCTGAACTCTGCGGCTGCTGCATCGGCTGGGACTGTGGCACTATGTATCGCACAGCATCACCGGGGTAAGCAACTGTTGCTGGGAAGACTCTATGCCCAGGCAGCAAAGTGCCACCAACAGCATTTGGTGGAGATCGCTGTTTAAATGCCATATTGTGTCGATTATCAACTGGCGGAAGCTGGGATGCCCTGAAATAATGAAAAAGTGAAAATGAAAATGACTAAAAACTCAAATGTACCTATCAGAATAAAATCAGGTACTAGGCACCTACTCAGGCACATCCATCGATGTCCATTTGTTCCTATTCATGATTTTGTTTTTCTTGTTGCAATTAATTCCCCAACGAGGTGAATAGCTTGTCTAGGTCACTGTTTTCCATATGGATCTTGTTGTCCCAAAAAGGTCACAAATGAATCGCTCAGCTGTGCATTCAGACTTTTTAAATGTGTGGTGGTCAAGACATTGGAAGCCTCTAGGATTGATGGTGGGAAGGCCTGACGAAAACATGTAGGTCGATAGGCCTGGTAATTCTTCTCCAGTAGGTAGCTCCATACCTCAAATTCCATCATGACTTGGAAGTCAATAAATTGAATCCTCCATTTCAAGTCAAAAACAGAATAAAATTCAACCTCCAAATACTTGCGAGATAAAATCATCCACAAGCCAATAATTGAGCTTAACCTGAAACAAGGAACCACTGCACACATGTAACAATGTGTACAGGAAAAACATGTTGGCTCGAAATTGGCTTGAAATCCCAACACAAATTTCGAATTTTGGGCCTGCTTTTGCAAATGGAAGCCAAAGCCCTGTCCAGTTTTTGAAAGAAATTAGATGCCCAGATTAGTGCTTCTTTTCTCTTCCAGAACCCTCCCCTCCTGGAAGAAATCCAGAGCTACCGATCACCCTCGACACCCTCCTTGGCATGTAGGTACCTTCCTTAGCAGTTGTGTGTTGCATTAGCTTCGGTCAGTAGGCCCTACAAGAGAAAGGACAAGAGAGATGAGGAGTGAAGATTGGGTCTTGAAAGTATCCAATCTCCCTGTCAAATGTTTCTTTTCAGTCTGTCAAAACCACCACTGTGGAAACCCAGTTATTGAAACATCCAGCTGCATTGTCCAGCGGTTCTTGTCTCCCTTACCAAAACCCACCCGATATTAAGTTCTATTGAAAGGATCCAGTTTCAATAATTGCTTCTCTCTCTCTTCTAAAAAAAAACTGCTGAAGGAGAAATCCAATTCTTTAAAGTACCCTTGCTGTCCAATGCTTATTTTCTGTATTCCCAATACCCACATGGTCAAAATACAGTTGGTTCATAAAGGGATCCAGCAACCTGTTCAATCTTTCTTGGAACCCTTCTTCTTGGAATCAGTGGCCTTCACAGACTGCTCAGACTGGTCCCCTTTACGGCCTTCCTAGACACAAAAACTAAACATTCTCCGGCTCGCAGAAATGTACCCGCATAGCTTTGGGCTTCTTCACCCAGCAATCACTTCACCCGATATGTGATGATATCAGGGTTGGGCATAGGGGGGGGTAGGGGGGGTTACCCACCCCCTGGCCTTCAGCCGAGGATACCCCCCCAGCCTTTTTCCGACGGTACCCTTGGCCGAAGGCCAAGGGTACCATCGGAAAAAGGTGGGAAAAGAGTCCTGGTGTGTGTGCAGGGAACACACCAGGACTTCAATAGGAGCAACATTGTTTCTTTGTACTTTCTGTTTTGATTCCCCTGCCGGAAAAAGGCTAGAGGGGGGGGTAACCTCTGCCTTTGGCCGAGGCTACCCCCCCTACCCCCCACCCTAGAATGTTGCTGTCAAAGTCCTTCCTGGTGTGTGCCCTGAACACACCAGGAAGGACTTCAATAGCAACATTCTGTTTCTTTTGTAATTCCTGTTTTGATTCCCTGCTGGAAAAAGGCTAGGGGGGGGGGGGTAACCTCGACCTTCGGCCGATGTTACCCGCTAGCCTTTTTCCGAGGGGTCCCTTGGCCGAAGTCCTGGTGTGTGCCCTGCACACCCCAGGACTTCAATAGCTACATTCTGTTACTTTTGTACTTTCTGTTTTGATTTACAGAAAATGGTAAAATGAAAGAAAACTCATCCAGAAAGTCGTGTCTGACAGTTATTTCCTTGCTCCATCTATTGCGACTGCAAACCCTCCAGGACAAGGAAAAAAGGACCTGAAATGTCGTAAAATGGCATCTGAGGACCCCTAATTTTTCAAAAAAGCTTCAGCTTTTTTGAAAAATTTGGGCGGCAGCCCCCCAGACCTCCCATGCTGGGGGGCTGCCGCCCCCCAGACCCCCTGCATTTTCGGTGCCCTACCCCCCCCCCCCGTCGTAGACCTCTTTACCCCCCCTCTAAGGTACCCTACCTTGCCCATCCCTGGATGATATTCACTACCTGTTGATTGCATGGTTGAAATGTTATTCGAATAGAGAGGTAATTAGAATCTGTGAGGTCCAGGGCCACCTATAACATCCAGAAAAAAAACAGCCGTGTCGGAAAGTTTTTTTTGGGAGTGGTCTGTGTACACTTGCAAGATTGTCGGTGTACATAGAGCACTCCAATAAAAAAAAAACTTTCAGACACTGAACTTTTTTCTGGATATTATACGTGGCCCTGGAGCTCACAGATTCTAATTAAATTTTCTGCAGTAACCCAGCACCAGGTGAGCAAAAATGTGGTAATTTTGATTTGCACAACTCGAAAGCCTTTTTGTTTCAACTCCAAGGCAAGCAGACAACGGATTTTTTTGAGGGATGTTTGTCACTGATTCTTTTCAGTGTTGTGTCCCTTGGAAAGGCTCTGTCCAAAAACAAGGGAAAAAATATCAACCAACAGGCCTGATTTATAAGCGGTTGGAGATAACACTCATATACGGATAGGCAGGTATCTCTGAATTAGGGGGCAGGAGGGAATTTTTCAGCAGGTGGTGAATTAAGTTCCACAAAAATGGGGCTGTTCCACAATTATGAATCAATGATCCCTGTGGCATCGAAAAGCCGAAATGAATGAAATGAAAATGCCCATGAAATGAAAGGTAAACACATTATTTCCTACAAGATGAAGACATATCAAAAGCCATTTCCCGTTCGTGAACTTACAAGATGAACTCGCGACGTTTCGCTCCCACGGACGGGACCGAAACGTAGCTAGTTCATCTTGTAAGTTTACGAATGGGAAATGGCTTTTGATATGTCTTCATAATGTGAACAGGTTCATGGTGCACGTGCAGAAATTGTAACATAGGCCTATTTCCTATTTCCATCACAGAACTCGTTTGAACCCTGCAGGCATCAGGAAAATGCCCCAGTATTAACTGTGCCCCACCTTTTTGAACCACCTTGCATAATATGGTCGCCAACTACATTTACAGTGAAGCCCAGGTATTTGAAGCCCCTGGACAAAAGCCTTTGGCAGGATGATTTATTCGAGAATCACGGCGCGGTCGCTCCAGTGTCGTCTCCGATGCCCCAGAAGGCTAGAACAAAAAGCCTGACAGAAATTCATATTGACAGAAACTGTCGGTACAAACCTCAAGGGATTCCAAAATGTCATTCCAAATTTTAATAGACCAACGGCAGTAGAAGATTATGATGACCTGCAAACTTTTTATCAAAGTCAACTAGTCAGCATTTAGGTACCTGGGCAGGTACCTTTTGTTTAGGAGGAAATGCATAGGCTATGGTGGCAGTGCTACCTCAGGAAGATCCATTGAAACCTGGTGAACCTATTCACAGGAAGTCAAAAAACCCCAGGAGAAACATTCAGTTTATTCCAAATGTTATTCCAAATGAAATTATCAATTTCATTAATCTGTGAGGTGCCACTGCTTATGAATATGGCACAATTTTTTGCTTATGGTCGGACTTTGGTTGTCTCAATATTGAACATTTATGACAATTCTGCAACGGATATGCATAAACCGGCTTTGGTCGGCGAACATCACTCACTGGATTGGAGTCGTGATAATTATTGGATGATTGCGAGGTTGGTTGAGATCCATACTGTTGTTACCAACTATTTTTGGCAAAAAATATGTTGCAAGGTTTTGTTTTGACTAAAAAAAATAAAAATAAAAATGTTTGACCTAAATTCGGTCCGATAAAGGAGACCTGGCCAGGGATGACTCAACAACTGGGATCGTATTGCTATGGTTAAATTTACCTTGGTTGGGCAAAGTTGCAATTAGCTCATCTACCTACGTGAAGCCTAAAGGGATAGGTCAATCCAAACTTTTTTTCCTTTGAAAGACTGAATATTTTTCTGATGTCCTCCAATTCGTGAAAAGCGCTTGCAAAATGGTGAAAAAGCACTTTCTGAAAATGCAGAAATCGAGAGAGAACAACAAGTCTATTTGTCGTGGAAGTGATTTTCTACTCTGGGAAACAGATTTTCTACTCACTCAGGGAAACAACTTTCTAAACAATTATTTGTTCAGGCATGATTGCAAAATTTTGCTGCGAAACAGAAATGTCTGAATGGACCCCAAAGGCAAGGCATGGAAAACAGTGCAGTGGAAAAGACAAAGCCCATCGCCCATCGGAGCACGCAGGAGTATTTTTGGTGTGATCCGCCTTTAAATTTTCTCTTTGACTTTGGAGTGGGCAACTGCACACTGCCATATTTTCGGTTTCCTTCGTTTTTTCACAGAACTGGATTTCCTGCCCAATGGTAGTTCTTTCACTGGCAATGACGACGCAAAATGGAGCAATGGACCACGCTGGGTGGAATTTTCTCGGCGACGAATTTGTGCCCAAAAGTGGTCATTCGGGGAAGACAGTGATAACCATCGAGGCGAGACCGATGTTGTGAATTCTCTTTGTCCAAGCGTGGATCTCATGTTGCCATGATGAGATTACGATACGGGGCACGAATACCAAGAGGTAGGTATTTATTTTATCGATTTCCAAAAAGGGCATCCATCACGTGTTTGTCTCAATTCTATATTTTCGTTGCGTTTTTTTTTTTTAATTAAAAAAAACCAGTTGGAAGAAGTGCTTTTCTCATGTCAGAGTTACAATCTGGTCACAGTATGAGGAGAGGATACTCACAGATTTTCAAAGTGGACTTGGAGAATTGCGCATCTGTCTTGTGCATGATCCAGCCAAAGGAAGATTTGACTTCAATTTCACTTCAGTCAGGTTTGAAAAAAATTTGGCGCCACCAGGACAGGGTTATTCGTTTAAAACATTCCGTTTAAAACAATCTGTTTTAAACAACCACGACTTGTTTAAAACAGTTTGTTTAAAACAAAATTGTGTTTTAAACGTGTTTTAAACATGTTCTAACAACCGCAACTTGTTTGAAATGCTTTATTTCAAACAATCTGCAAAAACAAAAAAATGCTTTTTGCTTATTTACTCAATTTTCAACGTTTTTCTGTTATTGTTATCAATAAAACCATTATTGTTGCCTTTTTCAAGTACTTACCATTGTCACTAAATTATTGCAAAATTCGCCTCGGCAGCTTTTGGAACACGTTTAAAACTGTTTAAAACATGTTTAAAACACGTTTTAAACAACGAAAAAAAAACAGATGAAAAAAACGTTTAAAACAAAAAAAAACATGTTTTAAACGTTTAAAACGATTTTTTTATTTTTTTTTAAAAAAAACATGTTTTTTTCCAACCCTGCTCCAGGATTTGAACCCATGACAAATCCACTCAAATAAAAACATGCAGATCCACCAACCAACTGAACCAGCTAAGAACCTTACCGAACAGGACGACCTACAGGACGCACGTATTTATTTCACATTTCTTTCTCAGGAGATCGAAATTTTTCATCTGTGAACGTGCATTGTTCTGTACCTGAAGTGGGTTCGCAGTTCGGTCTTTTGTTATCATAGTCTCCTGTCGTTCCCATCACGTCTTTGTGCCCCTGTCCCCCAAGTGACCCTAGTTCCCGTTAGGTTCATTTTTCAAACAAAACAACCAAGTGCATGCATGCCGCAAAGGTGTCTTTTTTGCAGAATTTGAAAATGAATTTGTTCCAAAATCTGACAGCGACCGCAGAAATCTGAGGTGGTTGGTTTCTGCCTTTTCCTCCAATTGGGTCATAATTCAAAATTCAACAACCAATCACAACACGACTCGGAAATCCCTCCATTGAGACTACCTCCTTTTTTCGTTTACCGACCTTGCGAATGACTTCCCGCAAGGTGACAACGTTGAGCCAGAAATCAAATGGTTCATCTCGTTTTCTCGTTACCTACGTTAGGTTGGTATGAAAAACTCGTAGTGTTCACGATCAAAGCCACTCGATCTGTCTACTTTCTTTGGTTACGATGCTCCTGTGGCCTGTGCGCGGAAGTGGATTGCGGATTGGGAAAAAATAAACTGGCGTCTGCGGACGACATTCCTGCACCGTTTCCGAAATATTAGTGTTGGAGATTATTTTGATTTGTTGAAGTTTGGTCATTTCAGTTCTTTGCATCTTGACATAAGGAGTATTGCCAAAAACTTCGACCATTTTCTTTGTGTAATTGGTGGTTTAGTTCACAAACCTGATGTAATTGTCCTAAGCGAGGTCCAACTGGCAGATAAATCCTCCAGTGGGTTGTTCAATATAGATCAGTATGATTCCTTCTGTGACATTAGACCTGGCTCAAGGCATGGAGGGGTTATCATTTATATAAGCAACAAAGTTCATCATTTCATTGCTCAGGTGCAATTTACTTGGGAGATAGATCCCTCTGGTTGAAGCAGCTTGGGTTAGGGTTGTTTTGCACAACAGGAAAGGTTTTGCAGACAGTACCCTCGGAAACATGCCCACAGAATTGCTTATTGGGGGTGTATACAGGTCACCTTCTGCACCCGTAGGCCCTTTCCTTGAATATCTGGAAAAAGTTTTTTCCTATTGCTCTGAACAGTGCCTTCCGTGCATGTTTCTGGGTGATATCAATATCAACTGTTTAGATGAGGAAAACCTGTCTGCATGCCGCTACAAAGAGCTTCTCTCTTCTTTCAGTATGACGAATCTTATTGATGTTCCTAGCCGTGTCACAGATATTAGCTCTACAGGCTTTGATCACATTGTTGGAAATGAGCTAGCTCTTCAAAGCATCTAGGAGATAAAAGCAGATCTGTTTGCTTAGATATTACCGACCACTCTGCAGTCTTTGCCTCATTCTACGGGACTCGTACCAACAATGTAGGGGCTCCAGTGGCCAATATTGGCAATAGAAGGCTTGATCTTAAGTCCTATTGCAATTTAACAAAGTTGAAGAGTGAAGTTTCTAAAATTGAATGGGACGATTACTTTACTCTCAACAACCCTACTGAGCAGGCGGCTTGGTTTCATGACCGCTTTCTGTTTTGCAAGTCTAAATGCATGACTCCTAGACACAGGCGCTCCAAATACAAGGTAGCAATTAAACCTTGGATCAATCAAAACTTACTAAACATTATTCGGCAAAAAGATCTATTATTCAGTCGGTATAGGCAGGATGTTGGTAATGATCTATTGAGATCAGAATACCGCAAATATCGTAACTATGTTACAACTTCTCTTCGATTAGCTAAATCTAAGTACTACTTAAATGCCTTGAATTCATGCAGTGGGAATTTGAAAAAGACATGGAGAATCTTTAATGAAGCGATGGGAAGGGGTAATTCCAAAAATTACTTTTATGGAGGATGATGACCAGGAGTTCATCACTCCTAATAATATTGTCAATTGCTTGAACACGAGTTTTGTGCTTTCGGTGGAGCGAATTAGAGAGGCCAATCCGGGAAGCAGATCGAATTGTGGGTTGGAAATTCCTCGCATATCAGTGCAAGGGTGTTGTAGGCTAATTTATTTGTCTGTTGATGATGTTATTGCTATACTTTCTTTTCCTGCCTCAAAAGCCTGCGGATTGGACACCATCTCACATGACGAAATGAGATGTTGTATTGGTCATGTTAGTGTACAGCTTTGCCACTTATTCAACACCATATTAAAGACAGGAATTTTTCCTGAAGTGTGGAAGAGGAATTTTTCCTGAAGTGTGGAAGATATCAAAAATTGTACCGGTTTTTAAATCTGGGAGAAAGTGTGATCCTCTAAATTACCGTCCAATTAGCCTTTTGTCAAACACAAGCAAGATATTTGAAAGGTTATTATACTCCAGGCTGACAAGTTTTTTTGAAAAGATGCTTGTGGTTTGCCCATCTCAATTTGGGTTTAGAAAGGGCTATTCTTGTGGCCAAGCTCTTGTATCAATGGTTAACTTTATTAATTGTCAATTGGATTTGTCATGCCAGGTTGGAGGTGTTATGCTTGATTTATCAAAGGCCTTTGATACTGTTGATCATAAAATTCTGCTGAGGAAGCTGTGGGCATATGGAATTAGAGGGATGCCGCATTCACTCATTGAGAGTTACTTAACAGGCCGGTGGCAGGTTGTTCAGATTGAGGATGAGCTCTCTACAAAGTTACCTTGTCAAAGTGGAGTTCCACAGGGATCCATCTTGGGTCCTTTGTTTATTTTGATATATGGAGAGATTGAGCTCTGAGAGTAATGTCAAGGTGTATGCTTACGCTGATGACATTACCATTCTGTCGGCAGGAGATACTCCAAAGCAAGTTGAGCAAAACCTCTCGTCTGCTTTGAACCTGGTCCAAAAATGGTTATGTTCCAATAGGTTAAAATTGAATTTTGATAAAACAAAAGCAATCTTGTTTAGCTCTAGGCGTCCAGTAGCTGTTCAGAATTTACACCTTGGACTTGATGAAGCAAATCACCGTATATTAGTGGAAAAGTCAGTAAAATTACTTGGTGTGTACTTAGATAGTGGCATGTCTTGGAACGTCCACATTGAAGCCCTGTGTAAATTTATGAATTCTTCTATTTATATGTTTTCTGGCCTTGCCAGGTTTATGCCCAGGTTTGCATTGATCCAGCTTTATTTTGCATTGGTGCATTCGAAACTCTTGTTTGGAATTGAAGTTTGGGGGTCTTCGTTTAAAAGTACAATTGGGTTGCTTTATGCGAAGCAAAAAAGGCTCATAAGAATCATTTTGAAGGTAAACCGGGATTTCCCTTCAGCTTCACTGCACATAGAATCAGGGATAAATTCAATTTATCACATCATTGTGCAGAGGCAAATGTTTATTACCTTCAAATGTCTGAGGCACAGGTCATTTGTGCTGGGCTTGGAGCTTACATATTATAAGAATGTGAGACATTTACGCAGTCAGGCCTCAAGAAATCTCTGCCTGCCACATCCTCGCACCAATTATGGTAAGATGGTTCCGTCTTACAGATTTCCATTCTTATGGAACTCATTGCCTTTGGCAATTAAATCGGAAACTTCCCCTTGGACTTTTAAGCGATGTGTTCGCAATTGGTTAGACCAATTCGATGGTGATAAAATCGCAACAAAGTTTTTCACATATTGAGTCTTGGATTCCGTAGCTGGATTCATGGAATGTGAGATCCAGTTGGTACAAAAAATATCCTTCCAGCTGCCCTCACGATGCTTGTCATCTAAAAGTTTTTTTTGTCACTCATAAGTTTCACTCCCATGTGCTGCACTGCCTGAGGTAACTCTAGCCAAGTTGCTACCAGCTTCAGTCAGTGTGGCACGGATTTTTTTTATTTCTTTCAAGCATGGAAGGAAAGCATCCTTTTTTTTCTTCTTTCAGTTTTGTTTGTTTCTCTTTCGGCAGAGAGATCATCATAGGGGTGGCACTACCTCGCTGAGGCAGGTAATTAATTAATTTTTTACATGCAAGTGAATCAAGTGAATGGCAATAATATTTATCTCGCAGTTCGGAGTTAGAGTTATCCCCGTCATGATCTCTCCGCTGTTTTTGAGGTTATTTTCCTTAGGGCTAGGTAGGCCCATTTGGGACCAGTTCCTTTTGATTCCTATTGATTGCTTTTGTTGTCATTTCATTTTTGATTCTAATGGATGTTCTCTTCTTTTTTTCTTCCAAACTTGCGGTTGTGTTGTCATCACCGGCAACACTTTCTTTCATTTTTTATCTAGGATCCCTATTTTTGCTATGATGTTGCTCTTTGCACTACTCTCGTGCTTTCATTTACCCTTTGTGTTGGGTTCAACTTCTTCACCGAATTTCTGCATCATGTTTTGGTCGATGATGTGTGGCAAGTGCAAGTGGTGTCCCAACACAACTGTAAGTTTGGTTGTATGTTGCCTTTCCTTGCAATGAAATTTATAAATAATATGAAATCTATCGCTTGAATTGTAATTTTGCATTCTTTTTTGATTTTTGAAAGTTTGTATGGAAAAATATGAAATTACAAATTAAATTTAGAAAAATTAGAAGAAAAAAAATGCCAAAACGCCAGCAAAATCCAACCAAACCGCACCGCACCAAACCATTCAATCTATCCACGCCACGCCTAACCTGCCTTAACGTATCCTAACTTTAACTTCACCTAACCTGACCTAACTTTTCCAAACGTGCATATAATAATATGCATTCGCAGGAAGATATTTCCTTGGCCAGAGCAAACAAAAAATAAAGTATCTGTCTGTTGTTTTGACGAGACAAACACAAAAAAATGGTGCCACAATGCACCAAATGGCACCCACCCGGTGCCTCCGAGAACACCGGAGGCACCGAATTCAGGGTGAATTCGATTTCGAGCGTCTCAGCCGATCGTCTCAGCAGTTTTGAGGAAACAACAGTCCAAGGGCGATCGTCTCTGCCAATCATTCAATGCCACTACTCATTCCACTTGAAGATGTGAGCGAAGAATGCTCCAAACTCCGCAGCAGAATTCTTTCAACAATGAAAACTCGGTCGAAAACTTCATTCTCGGCATAGATTTTTTTTTCTGTGCAAGTGTTTCAAAGAGTTTTTCTGTGCAATGAAATGGAAGAGTTGTACTGGGATTTATTTATTTTCCCACAAGCGCAAGACAGCTATTTTGCACACAGATGAATCAGTAGAGGCACATGCAGCTTTGACACTGTTGGGGATGAGTCATTATCTTTTTTCTCTGCATTTTCAATCAGAGCGAGAGCCATCCCTCAACATGCGTCTTGGTTTGTTACTTCCAGTTTTGTCATGCAAGTTTTGTCTTGATTGTTTGCATTTAAATTTTTTAATACCTGCATGTTTTAGAATCAATATAGGTTTTTTACATTCTTAATTAAAGTGAAGGGCATTAAAATAAATCGGTCGGCAGATGTTTCATTTTGGACCGTCGGCCTTGCGTCGGCCGACCAGATTTAATTTGGTCAGACGGCCCAAAATGAAACATCGGCCGACGGTGTGCCGACCGATTTATTAAATTTTTTTCCACAAATTGAAACGGAATTTCGCCCGATATTGAAGGTTTTCCGGTGCATTGTTCAAAGTTATTACAAGAAATTCGCGGAAATCTCTTAAAAGCCTCCTCCAATAAAAAATTTCACCCTTTTTGGCCGACATCGGCAGCACCTGCGTCGGATATCAGAATCGTCGTCAATACTTCGGCAAATTTTCGGTGTGTTGCCTCGGGGATCCGATTTGGGATTTTGAAACCGCACCTTCAGTTTTCGGGCATGCAAGGGGAGGGTCGTTTATTTCGACAAGCTGCGGGTCACAGGAATAAAAGCCATTGTGTTGCAGCATTCCCGACCATGCATCGCGAACCACGAGAAAAAACTCAAGATTAACCTGTGGTTGGGCCAAAGGTAGTGTGCAACAAAAATGCTGCCCAAGGGAGGAGTGTCAAAAACATGATTGTGGAATCAAGCCCGGTGCAGAAAAATGAAACCCGATATGTGTGTTCTCATTGGGATGGTTGCCGGAAAATGGCCGCAATGACAAACTTTGGAATGGCAAAGATGATGACTCAACAGCAAAGGAAAAACTGCTTAAATGATTTCCATGCTGTGATGACTCGTCAACAGCATTGTCCAGATGGCACAGTTTGATCCACTGAAAAGCAAAAATGGTTGCCCGGGAAAGCTTTGCAGAATTGGCGTGCTTGAGATGCGGCTGAGCTTTGGGGTCCCCCAAAAGCAAAACATGAAACGACAGGTGCAGAAAATGGCATTTCCTGACAGACATCTCCTATTTGCCAAAATGGTCAAAATCGTCAACATCAAATTTCCAATTCTCGAACACTTGGACAGAAGAGGGTTGCAAAATTTTTGATCACTGGGACTGGGAATCTCCATTCTCTGGCTGGAAAGAAAGGAAAGGAAAAGAAAAGCACACTGGACAGCAGACAAGACATCCCATGACTTTTCATTCTCATCAAAACTGGCACATGAAAACTGCTGGAGTTCGTGGGTCATTGGGAATGGTTGGGATGGATCCATGTTTGGTTGGGTTCGAAATGGGAGCTTCCCAGTGACGGCCGGAGCTGCCGCTCATCACCAACACATGAGTTTTCACTTTATTTCTCAAGCAAGAATCACAAGTTGGCTGCAGTGAAAAAAACACAGTGGGGCCTCTGCATACCTGTTCTCATGCATTAATGGGAGAAATAAAACATGGGGGCAGATGAAAGCAGCCATTTCTTCCGTTCATTGGCGAAAGAACTGAAAAGGGCGGTACCCGGCATGAAGTGTCTTTGACGACACAGCGCAGGGAACAAATGGCGTCACACCATTCTGCATTGCAAGAACGGAGGCAGCCATCATGAAAACGCAGTCCGGACTCGTTCCAGAGAAAATGTGGAGGTTTATGGGTGGGAATCCGGTCTGTCCCAGCCTGCAAGAGAAAATTGCCAGCGAAGAGAGCCAAGCATTTCAAATTTTGCCTGCATTTGTTTGATGCATTTGCCGCCACACTGCAGCCACAGCTGGTTGGAAGGATGCTTCACGTGCATGCCATGGTGAACCACAGAATCGAAACAGTCCAGTCATGGATGCAGGCAGCTCAGGTGGAAAAGAAGCACAAATTCAAAATATGCCTGCCACACAGAAGCAGCAGCCAGCAGGTGCTCCAATGCAGCACTCATTCGGCATATGTGGCAAGAAGAAAAAGCACTCATCGTGTGCAGGCCTTTTTCAGGCACGAACAGCTGAGAATATCCAGATTCTGCAGGTGAATCGCACAGCCAAACGTGTTCCTTGTGACCATGCCAAAAAATATATTCTGCCGAAAAATTTTTGCTTGAATCTCCATGTCCCTGGCCTGGCTGTCACCTCAACCGCCACCACCACCATAACCGACAGAAGAGCAGGTGACACCACAACCGCCAAAATCGAACTGCTCAGACCATTGAATTGATGACCCTTGATGGTGGGACACAAATTCCATGCTGGGATCACACAAGTCATATTTCTTTTTTTCGTGTTGGATTTCTCGTTCCTTCGCTGTTCCAAGATTAACGATTCCTTCCCCACATGTTTTGCAAACGTTGGATTTTGCCTTCGAGATTGAACCCTTCTGAAGTGTGAGATTGTAGGGGCATTGTTCTCCTTGCGAGTCCAAGTTGTGCAACAAGGTTCATGCCGAGCCACCGGCCGTGTGGCTGTCAGCTCAAGATGGCAAATGAAGAAGTCAAGAAGCACCTCACTTCAGGAAAGCAGCGCATGTCAGGATGGGGTAGTAACGAGCAACACACCTACGCGAATTTTTGTGGTGCTCCGAGACAATCAACGGAGGGGTAACAGATTCTTTTGTCCGATTGGTTTTGGATATTCATGCTGAATATCCAACAAAATAAAACTGTTTAATTCAACAAAAATAACTGAATACTTTTTTGTTCTTCTGGAAGCCCGAAAAACAGAAGCGGACAAAAAAACAGAAGGTGATGGTTTAATAGTTGTGGCGGTTGTGGCATTTGTGGTCTGAGTAATTCGATTGTGGCGGGTGTGGTGGTTGTGGTGTTAGCTGTTGTGTCGGTTGTGGTATTTGTGACGGTGTGGTGTCACTTGTTGTGGGGGTTGTGGTGTCAGGCAGTCAGGGACATGGAAGTCACATGGAAGTCAGGGACATGGAAGACAGCCAGCAGCGCATACCTCTTGGCTTGCACCGGTTCCCATCAGAACACCGAAGTTAGCAACGTTGGGCCTGGATGATGCTTGGATGGGAGACCACCCTTGTACCCCAGTTTGTGCTGCTGGAAGGGGGCTTAGTGGCCAAGTCCCTCGTCTCCTTCGGATGAGACGTTAAGCAGGAGGTCCCGTGTGCAGCATCACACTGTGCACGTTAAAGAACACCAAGCTCCAAGTCCAAGATGGTGGCTTGGCAGGTTACACAACAGAGAAGCCACATCTCACAAGTCACACATCACTGCTCTGCAGAGCATGACTCTCTCCGGGAAAACCTGCGGGTTGGTGTGTATACGCCGTAAAACTGGTCCGAGTCGTTTCAGTTGAATGCAGAGCAGAAACGGGCTACGATTATGGGGCATAGCTCTCCTTGCGAGCCCAAGGTGTGTGCAACAAGGTAAATGGTCGGACCACCAGCCGAATGGCTATCAGTCCATATGACTCCACGATGATGAAGTTGGAAGTGGATATGGAAGTTGGCAGTCAGGGATACCAAACCAAAATCGCTGCGACCTCACATTTATCAGATATGGTGCTCCAAATTTCTCAAAATGAGCTGTTCGGTGAAGCTCGGTCTGGGTTGTTTTTGTTGTCCGCTAGGGTTTTATTTTTGCGAGTGGGTTCCTCTGGATTGAAATACAAAAGAAAAGATTAAATTTTCAAATGTGCTCCCCGGTACCTGCCCCAATTTGCTATTTGCTAGTATGAACTCCCAAAAATTCACTCTGGGGAATGTCCGGTAATTTCTCGTAGGCTTTTCCATCAACGTGGGTTAATTTCAGTGCTGTGGTTGCAAAGGTCACTGAAATCGGTATCTGGCATGAGCATTCACACAATTGTGGAAATATCCTGCAATGGGGGAAGGCAATTTGAAAAAAAACCACCTATTTTTCATTTGCCCCGAAAAATCCAAAAACAAAAAACAAAGAATAAAGTTCAGTGCTCTGGAGTATTTCCGCAAAGTTCATTCCCAGAAATTCAATTATTCTTCTTTGACCCACAACAGTTTTTTTCTGGAATCATGCAAAATGAAATGCTAGAAATGCACTGCTTTGTGCTGCAACTTTCTGAAATTGTTTCCCCGCGATCGTGCAAATTGGTCTCCCCTCACCCAAAACGACTATTTGAACTGCGACTTTAGAGCCAGGACAACTACTTCCCAGCCAATGTTCTTCAAAATAAAATCCAAGCCGTGTGGATATTCCAAACGATTGGATTGCCCTCAGGGCAGTGTTGCTGGTCCAGTGCAGTGTCCAGGGCAGCGTTGGTGGGCAGTGTTGCTGGACAGTGTTTCTGGTTCAGGGCAGTGTCCAGAGGACAGTGTTGCTGGTCAATAAATGTTGGAATAATTTCATTCAAATTGAGGGATGACTGCTCCTCAAACCTAACCTCACGAGAAAATAGGTATCGACAACATCAGGTGATTTGTATTTTCGGGCTGCCCTTATTCAGACCTTACATGGCAGGCATATGGTGGTGTAATATATCATGGGATCAGAATCTGGAACACACCACCATTGCCAGTCAAAAAATCGCAAATTGTTTACTCTTTCCCAAAGGCCGCCGAGAATCATTTTGGCTTCACCAAGCAAAGGCATAAAATACAGCGATGTGTGAAAAATACAGCGATGTGTGAAAAATACAGCTGGGTGACAAAAATACAGATAAAATACAGCGAGGTGAGATCTGAAAATTTTCCTGTTTGGAAACTATCTCATCTCCCTCTTAGGTCTGGATGAAAATTTTTGTCTGCAAAATTTCAGGAATCACCCACATGTTCAATAAAAAATACTTGTTCAAACAGAAACAAATTTTTTACCACCGTTAAAAGTGTGTGAGGTGCATGCAGTCAATGAGTAATCACCGTTCCACTTCAGCTTCAAAACAACTCAGCATTTTTATGTGTTGGGTGTATTTTATTTTCAAAAAGATCACAGCATGCAAATTCTGTGGCATTTCAGAGCCAAAAGAGATAAAGCTGTGCCTGTCCTGTCCCAGAGAAAATAATATTTAAAATGTGGCAACTTTGTCACAGGAGCCTCCTGAAACAAAGTTGCCAAATATTCCAACATTATTTTCTCTGGTACAGGCACATGAAGAGGACCAAATACGTGTTCCCCTGAGTGGAGGGGAATTCAGGTGTTTCAACCATGAGGTACGTTTCATAAGTGTTTCGACTTTCGATTCAAAAATGATCGGACTGAATTTGCAACAGATGTCGGACTGGGTCCCTGCAAGCCTTCTCAAGAGTTGATTTCGAATTTAAGCTGCTTTCTCGCCATAACTGCCAGACATACAGACACTGTTCTTTTCTGTTGGCTAATGAATATCTCCACATTTTCGACCAGTTCCAACAATGTGTCTGCCTGTTCTGAAATTGAGTTAAAACAAAGAGAAGTTCCGAAATCGGACTCAGGCACTTGAAATTTTGCAAACACCTTTGCAGTATTGTGAAAAGGGCGGAGTCAGAATTTACCAGTATCAGGAGTAGCTTGGAGCACTTTGATCAGAAAGAACAAACAAGAGGTAACGATTGCACCTTCAACAGTCCTGTCAATTTAAAAAGTCAGTTGCCCGGACAGTCTTTTACCGTTTTTGCGGGGAAATTTAAACCCGATTGTAATATGTAATCAATCTATGTATACGGTCATTCATGACAAAGCGCCGGCATATTTGCACTCTTGCACTGCACCATGACCAGTGCAAAAGCATTTTAATTGTGAAATCAGAAGTGGTGGTGCGCTTTTTAACACGGCTAATCAGGATGGTTGCATTTGGTGCAATACGCTTTGACCCCAAAAAAAGAAGTGGTGGCACCTGATCCACAGCGTACCCTTCCTGCAATTTAATACCTGCGCCTAGTGACCACGACCAAAAGTATTGCTGTTTTAGGACAGCATTAGAAGCAAATATGCAATGATAACAATTTAACCATCAGTGAACTTACCTGGAAAATGTGATTGCTCGGTGGTATGCAACCTGTGATGCATCCTGCGATGACAACATCCCAAGCGGAGGCTTGACAGTCTCCATCTTACTACCCCGTGACCAATCCAGGGTAGATATTTCTGATCTCACTGTTAAAATCGAAACTTAGAAGCAGCGGTTCCGAATGCCACTGCTGTGAAAGCACCAACGTTGGGGTCATATCCTCGACGTTTGAAATGTTAGAAGAATTCACAGGCGCGATATCTCCATTTCAGTTCGCACACGATCACCAAGGAAGACCTGGGTTAGAACCCTCTGCATGATCACGGCTGATTCATTTTCGACAACTTCCCAAAAGCTTCAGTCAAAGTGATCACTGATTCAGCAGTAGCACTGAAAATCAACAGCTGCGCCACTTACACAAGGCACGTTGGATTGCTCCGGCAGATCATGACGACCGCATTCACCATTTTTGTTCATGCCCGAAGCTGAAACATCCGGGGCGGTTTCCTGCGTGGCATGCCAAACCCCATCACCAAAGTGGGAAATAAGATTTGCAAGAAAAATAGATAGTTGTCACCAAATATCTGACAACGTCAACTCAATTATTTTCGCCATTTCACAACTTTGAGTGACACCTAAAAGAATAAAAAATGTAGATTAAAATTTTTAACATTGGTTGGATCCAAGTGATCGAATATTGAGATGCGTCTGAGCAGATTGCACAAATTTATTTTTTGCGCAACTGTAGGCCGCAAAATAAATAAAAATTAAATTTGCTTGAGATAACCGAAAGAAATTTCTCCATTTGACATTATTTGAAACAGAAACGTAGCCATGTTAGCAGCAGATTTTACCTGAAATACAACTACAAAATCACAAAATACAGCAAAGCGATAAACGAAAATTCTGCTTTCATCACGTTTTCAAAATATTCGAACTCTGAATCAGCGTAAAAACGGAAACAGTAAAAATTGGATTTGCATCATTTCACAGACACATGACAACGTGTGGCAAAAACGTTTTTGAAAAATGCTTTGAGATTGAGAAGTGCCAGTTGTTTTGAAAAAGCAACACAAAACGCGCGGAACATCCGCAAAAGATCGACATTGGAAACTCCTGCCGTGCAGACATAAAAACTGGCGAAATTTTTCGGGACATCGACAATCGTTATCGGTTCTCAAAATTTCGAGTCTCCTTGGTGTCGCTATGCTGGAGCATCCCACAGAAATAACGGAAACAGTAAAAATTGGATTTGCATCATTTCACAGACATGACAACGTGTGGCAAAATCGTTTTTGAAAAATGCTTTGAGATTGAGAAGTGCCAGTTGTTTTGAAAAAGCAACCCAAAACGCGCGGAACATCCGCAAAAGATCGACATTGGAAATTCCTGCCGCGCAGTGCGCCTTGGTTCCTGTAACAGTGGCCAATCCTGTTGCAGAAGTGTGCCCTGCGCATCATGTGTAACGCATTTGCATATTTCTGCCTCTTTTTTTTGGAAACGAACACATGTGAAAACATCCAACTGGTAAAATACCATTCGCAGAGTCGCACCTGAAAGCGTCAGGGCTCAAAAAAGCCAAGAATCGCAAAATGATCCAAAACCAAAAAGGACGAAGCACTGAATGTGCAGCAAACAGCTGATTGCCATCGAGTTTCATGTGAAGCAAACCAAATAGGCTATACTTATTCTTGTTCACACTAATTCCCAGAGTAATTTGGAGGATGAATTGGCTAAAAATTGTGGAACTTCGGTCATTGCTTGAACGGGAAAAAATGGCGTTTCATAACAATAGGGATAATCGGACCACTGCGGCTGTAATGCAAACGGTGATCAAATAATTTGCCTGGCTGCAAAGCTCGCTGCAGGTTGCACATAATTGCCAACCGGGGATAATACCACCTCGACTCTCAAGATTCACAGCAAGTCAGCTGCGAAAGTGCTGCGAGGATTTGCGCCGACCGACCAAAATTTGAGGCGACCCCACAGTTACGATTTGAAATTTGGTTCTCTGAAAATTTCGTCGATGGTCGATGCTGTTTTGCACACAAAACTCAAGGATAAAAATGGTATTTTGCATTGCAAAAATCCACCCAAACCGCACTTTTTTATTGCTTTTGGGACCCCATATTTCTTCATTTATTTAGCTTATTTATTTATTTATTCTGTCTTTGTTTACAAACATCCGAAACCTGGCGGAATTAGACACTTTTTTCAACACTTTTTTAACAAAAAACACTTTTTTCACAACTTTCACACCTCCGTGCTTTCTTTCACTCAACCATATCAGGTAAGCTTGGGTTGGAGGGAGATCATTATTTGTTCATTTCATGTTTTGTGATCCGTTTATTTGACCATGCAGGGCCGGAAAAAGGAACAACCATGGCAACAACGCACAGAACCCTGTGAAGCTCCACGAAAGGATCCCGTTCAGAGTAAATTCGATCACCGAATGCTTGGTTTTAGCATAGATCTTTAAAGGAGATATATGCTAAAACTTTTAAACTGTCTCCTTTAAATATCTATGGTTTTAGTTTGTTTATAGAAAAGAGAAACAGTCACAAAAACTGATTTCTGCGCAACAATGGTAAAATACTTACGCGGCCCCATGGACACCGGAAAATGAACATTTTCGGGAACTTTGGGAAGCCATATCTCTGAAATTGGAAGACCGAACGCATTTCGTCACTGAACAAGTATGTTTGCATTTTTCGGGACATCGACAATCGTTATCGGTTGTCAAAATTTCGAGTCTCCTAGGTGTAGCTATGCGGGAGCATCCCACAGAAAAAAGAAACGCCAAATTTTGAACGCCATTGTGATACCCGTTGACACCCATTGACGGGGAAATATGAAAAAAAAATCATCACAGCAGACACCGGATGACGCTAAAAACATGGCAATTGCTTTCTGGAAGATTTTAATTTCAAAAAATGGAAAAATAAACAAAAAAATACATATTGAAAAGGAGCGACGAGACACAATTTGCCAACAAACGGGCACTCTCTCACATAAAGGCGAACCTTATCCCTACATTCAAAAACTTTGAAGGTCCTGGCATGCTCTTAAAGAGAATCGCAGAAGAGCAAAAACCACCACCGTTTTGATCAGAGATTACAAACCCTGCCGCAAGTTTTGATGGCAGGCCGGGGCTTGCGGCGCATTTTCCCCCGTGACGGGCTGGGGAAAATGCTCTCTGCCATCTGAACATGCGGCAGGGTTTGAAAAAACGCTTCCGGGAACAACTGTTTTGGTCATCCAGATGCGATTAAAAATAATTGAGTCTGAATAGAGCAGCATGCAGTGCACAAAAAAGTTGCAAATGTCATCATAATGCACTCATGTTTCTGATGCAGTAAACAATGGCACAGGCTCTGTCGATAAGGATAAGGGACATTCAAAAATCCAACAACTGCAAGCATGCTTCAAGAAAAACAAGTTTGAAGTTTCTGCAGACTGAACGCGCATGGTGCGGAGCAGAGCAGGAATTGCAGTGTGCAAAACTTTGGAGAATCAATTATTGATGGGAGATGCGCATTGTCGAGAAAAGGAAGACCCATGTTACAGACGCGGACACCTGCCGTTTTTTTTTTGCTTTTGGTTCTCGCTTGACAATGCAATCAATCGTCAGAAACGTCGCCAAAATATTTGTACAGGAGGCAACAAATGTCCCATTTCG
This sequence comes from Sinentomon sp. SZTP_YWyxl, assembly GCA_030068105.1. Taxonomy (NCBI): domain Eukaryota; kingdom Metazoa; phylum Arthropoda; class Protura; order Sinentomata; family Sinentomidae; genus Sinentomon; species Sinentomon sp. SZTP_YWyxl. The sequence goes on from JASGXE010009852.1 coordinate 42,961, forward strand.
ATGAGAAAAAAGTCGGGCCCTCAATTTCGGCGAGAAAGTGCTTCCAGGAGAGGACCGTTTTTTCCTGTTTACTTGTCGTGTCGTGGGTTTCTCTTTCCTATCTCATTCATTTCAGCAAACTGAATCAGTTCAACACCGTGCCAGAAATGAGAAAACATGGTTTTATTTTTTTTCTTCAGACCATTTGGACCATCTGTGTTGCTCCTTTGAAATTTTCCAAACATAATGCAAGGAAAACGTGCTAAAAATTGGAGAAGCTCATAAAGCGAAAGCCAACTTAAAATAATCTGAAAAAAGTAGACAATGAACTGTTTGTACCGTTCATTTTGCAGACACTTCGTTTGCCAGCTGATTGTAAACGCAACATTTTTTACCGGGTGGCAGATATTATACCCCTTAAAGGGTAAAAATTTTCCTGCGCTGGGCTGGGCTGCTGTTCATTTTGTGTTTTGTACCCAAAATGCATCCGCACGTGAGTAATCAAGCATTTTCCAGATTCCAGTAAGCAAGCAATTTCCAGATATTCCCTCTGAAAGAAATATCCATGAATGTTTTCATTGCATTGCCTTTGTTTCGCTCTCGGTGCTGATACAACACCGCTCCCAAAATGGGAATTGCATGTTTCGAAAAGGTTGTCGTTTGGACGTCCCACTCCCTCCCACACATGCATCAGGTTCCTGATGTACAGTCACAGGAGCAATAATGACTCCCTAAAACATGTTGGTACCAATATTGGATCATGGGAGATACATTGTTTCTGTGTCTGCACAATGCTGAGTGAATTGTGCCAAAAACTGGTGACATTTTTTTTTCGATTTTTCGGGGAAACCTCGAACCCATCGACATTGCTTTCCCATTGTTGATTTGACAGATCTTCCGCTCAGCACAAAATCCCTTTTTTTCTCTGAAAGCACATTTCTCACAGTTTTCTCAGAAAGACAGGGAAATATTAATGTATATAGGTACTCAGACACAAACGCAAGCAAATGGGACAGCCACACAACTTATCAGACGAGGCAATTTTGCAACTTTGCAAAAACTCAACATCACAACAGAAAAAAAAACGTTTTTCTTCCCCTTAACGTTTTGTGGCACTTTTATTTCAACTTAAATTGAAAAACGGCTGCAACAGTTGATGTAAAAAACATGTTTGTGGGCATTGAAAGTTCTCCCTCCCAAAATCAACAAGTCAGCCCAATGCATAATGCAAACAACACATTTATCAATGGATGGCAATGACACAGCACTGCAATATCTTCAATGCAACATAAACAAAAGGCATGGAACGATATGAATACCCACAATTCAAAACAATACAACAATAAAAACAAAACAACACAATACAATGCAATGCAACACAATTATGCAAACACAATGCAACACAAAATACCTGCAACAAAATGCGATACAATACAATGATGCAATTTTTGTGGACAATTAATTATAACACAACACACACAACGCAAAACCATGCAAGATTTGAACAAGATTGCCAAGTTCCAAAGACCTGTCTTTCTGTGGAGAAAACCATGCATGGCGTGCGTGATCTGAGGACAGCAAGCATCAGGCTGGAAATAATTAAAAAGGCGGAAGCCAAAGAGTAGGTTGACAACCTGCAATTGGCGGTGAGGATAGGCAACTTTATTTGAAAAATAACGAATTGAAACCTCAAATCACGTCCGCGAACTTGGTCTGTTCCACATGTGCAATAGACAACAGGTCTTTGAAACTGTCACTTAATGCAATTTAACACAGACAATACGCAATAGGTACATACAATGCAATTACAATGCAATGCGGTCGATGTGTAAAGATAACATTGCAAAAAGATCGAAAATTGTTTCGCTCCGCGGATTGCAGAGTCGACAGCGAATGCCAATGCAGGCTGTGTTTATCAAATTTGCGAATGACTGCCAGATCAAGAAACAGAAACCTGACCTTGGCTTTCATTGTGAGACATGCACTTCTGGTGAAGTGAATCACTGGAATCGCAAAGAAATCTTTATGCGCATGTTTTTGGCATGGCCTTGACGTTGACGTGGTGC
>JASGXE010009853.1:0-50718 GCA_030068105.1 Sinentomon sp. SZTP_YWyxl
AAACAATGCTTAATGTATAAAGAAACTAATGAAGTCAGCTTAATAGCAAATGCAACATCAGAAACGTCTACCTACATGTGGATGATTTTGTATTTCACGAGCAGGCGCCCTTACAATTCTTTCATGGGCTGGCTATGAATGGGAGAGGGAATTGGCTGAGCCAGGACGAGGCCCCCTCCTAAATAGCCTCAAGGTGAATTACTCTGGGTGAGAATGCTAGTGGGCAGCGAGATGCCGGGAAACTGCAAAATGAATTGCATTTTTTTTTTGTATCTTTGGTTATGAGAAGGTGAAAAAAGCCTTCAGCTGATTCTAAGGAGCTGTCCGACCAAAGATGTACAAGTAAATCTTTTCTGAATTTGCTAAAGCTTGCTACAGTCCTTAGGGTGGGTGGCAAAGAATTCCAAAGATATGGGATCCTAAAATTAAAATCCTGTTTGCCAAATCGTGTATCTGGTTTAGATAGTCGCAACAGTAAGTCCCGCTTGGATCTTGTGTTCATTGTTCCACACATGCCATTTATGGAAACCTCAAACAAGGGTAGATCTGCATATATTGCTTTATTTTTTTTTTATTTTTTTATTTTTTTTAAGTAGGCCTCAGAGTAAAGCTTCCATGTACTTTATGGCAATTATAATTGCCGTCATCATTGGCCAGATATCTGATTTAATCTTATCAAGAAAAACAGTTGCGATTGAAATAAATTCACTCACAAACCAAACACAAGACAATAAAGATTTATCAAATTGAGTTGTACAGGTACAGCTTTTATTTTAGAAAAATTTCTGCGTCAAAAATCCCGACCACTGTGGCAACAGAGTTGGTTTTGTGTGGCCGGGTTGGCGCTTGGTGAAAAAATGTAGAACTAAAATCAGTTTGAATCAGCAAGATGTAACTTTACGATTGCCATCAAAAACAAGGGTTTTATTTTTTTATTTAAAATAATTGTTAGTTTCTTAAAATACATCATACCGTTCTTTAATTTCTTTATATTCCAGGGTAACTAAATGATTCTTTAGGTCCTTTTTGAAGCTATAGAAATTTGTGTTTTTTCTCAGGGATTCTGATAATCCTAACCATAGTTTAATTAATCTGAAATTTAGCAATTTTCTTCCATACTCAGAATGTATCTTAGGCAAGATAGGTATATTTAGCTTATTATTCCTGGTAATTGATGCAGTTGTCTGCCAGTTTATACAGCAGTTCTCAGTTTTACCATAGTAGATTTTATATGCTAGTTTTGCAAGATTGTATACGATTAGTCCGTATATGTCTAAGATATGTAGCTGCAGAAACAGACATTCCCAAAGGCACGGGTCTTAGGGGGGGGAAAGACATTATACGAAGGGGGGGTCTGGGGGGTGGAGCCCCCCAGTAAACGGGGTCTGGGGCGGAGCCCCAGCGGGGTTCCAAGGGGCGGAGCCCCTGGCGGGGGGTCTAGGGGGCAGAGCCCCCCAGTACCGGGGTCTGGGGCGGAGCCCAGCGGGGGTTCCAAGGGGGCAGAGCCCCTGGCGGAGGGTCTGGGGGGCGGAGCCCCCCAGAAGCCGAAGAAATTTTGAAATTTAGGCTACATTTTCGGTGCTGAATTTGTGTTCTCAAGGCCAAAATCATATGCCAGAGACAGTGACAGTCACTTTATCTTTTTGAGTTCTTCTTGTTCGACTTCTTGAAAATTCCCTGACTTTACCCATTTCTTGTGGAAATTTCCCTGACTTTTGCATAAAGAAAAAAATTCCCGACAATTCCAGGTTTTCAAGAATGGTGGACACCCTGAGATGAACAAACCAATCACATCATTGAGGAAAGGGGGGGGGGAAACCAACCTTCTCAATTCAAAAGAACCTTCTCTTTTTGCATTTCTGCGAAAAACTACAAAACTACATGCAATATACATACACTACCTATCACTGTTATTATTTCTTATATAATCGGAAATTTTGCAGAATTAGAATTGAGAAGCCTGTGGCAAGTCAGTAAATGGTGAGCCACTTCCCCTCTTTCTCCAGTTGTGAATAATAGCACGGAAAACGAACGAACCATTCTCTGCTATCGATCATGGCGGTTGCCAAAATGCCATCCTTGAAGCGTCCCCTTGGCCAGAGGAGACCTTCCAAGAGGGTTCCGTGGCAGCCAGGTTACCTGTGGGATCCGTCGGGGCGTTCGATTCGAGCAGGCTGGTCTCTAGCCTAACAGCCAAGGAGGGGGGTCTCCTGGCCTTCGACCAGGGAGGGGGATCTCATCTCACTGGTCCTTGGCGGCCAGGGAGGGGGGTGGGGAGTCCCCCTGGCCTTATACAAAAGTCTAACATTTGCAGCAGGCAGTGTACGAGCAGCTGACTTGAGAAGAAAAATACCATATGAAAGCCGACAACAAAGTCGGTGAATATGGTCTGACCAGCACAGGCTACAATCAATCTGTAAACCCAGTAATTTGACGGATTCCTGACGAGCTATTGAAACAGAACCAATTGAAATCACAGATTTAGTTTGCAAATCCAGAGCAGCTCTTGGGGTTTTGAAAATAACAAAATGGGACTTATTTGCATTAACCAATAAACAATTACAATGACACCAAAGGAGAAATGTATTTAAAGCATTTTTTTGACAAAAGCAAAACCTCATCAAGCTGAGGACCAGACAAGAGTAACGATACATCATCAGCATAAGCCTGAACAAAACAATCTCCAGAAAAAGAGTAAAACAAATCATTCACATACACGACAAACAACAATGGCCCCAATACGCTCCCTTGAGGAACCCCTACCTGCACCTTAAATGCAGACGAAAGGCACTCAGAAACACGAACACGTTGCTCTCTGAAACCCAGGTAAGATGTAAAAAGTGCATAAGCAACACCCCGGACCCCTAACCTATATAACTTTCCCAGCAAAATTGCATGATCAACTCTATCAAATGCTTTAGATAAGTCCATGAATAATCCTACACTAACATGACCCTGATCAAGCTCCCTGCGTATTTTATTAGAAATGTTGACTAAAACATCCAGAGTTGATCTACCAGGCCTAAAGCCAAATTGGCATGAGGAAAGAAGTGCATGTTGGAGTAAAAAGTGATAGGTACAATCTAGAATGAATAGCCTTCTCCACAATTTTGCTTAAAATAGGCAAGATAGCAACAGGTCTATAATTTTCCACCAAAGTACGGTCACCAGATTTAAAAACTGGAACAAGTACTGATAACTTCAATTCAGCAGGAAACGTACCACACAAGAATATCAAATTAATTAAGTGACAAATTGAACTTGACAACAATGAAGCATTCATTTTAAAAATCTTAGCAGATATGCCATCACAATCAGGGGAAGACAACTTCAAAGATCCAATTAAAGTTTCAACCTCTTCATTTGTCACAGGGGTCATAAACAAAGAATTGGGATTCCAAGGAACCTGCTCAACAGGGTCATCACAATTTGAAGCCCTGCCTGAAGGTTGACAGCATTGACAAAAGAAATCCTTAAAATGCTCCACCACCAATGGAGAAGTAATTACCGATGTGGATACCATGAGGGATATTGATTTTTGTTTACCACCACTCAAATTAACTGCCTCAGACATAATCCTCCAAGAATTACGCACAGAATTTGAATGCAGTAGCTTGACTTCAAAGTAAAGAGCTTTAGCATTTGCCAATGACAATTCTACCCTTAACCCTTCCAATAAGATTCAAATTTAAAGGCCTCCTGAAAAGTTTGGACTTCAGATTATCCCTCAACACAACAAGACAAGCCAAGGATGGAGAGATCCAAGGAGTATATAACAACCGTCTCAATTTACTACGACCTGACGAATGTAATCTTCGAGATAGAGAAAGAGCCTCAAGAATATGGTCACGTAGCATGCTTAAAACCACAACTGGATCCTGGCAATCCAACAACTGCTGCCACTCAACCCTTCTCAAACAACGTTGCAAAGTGGGATGGTCAATTCTTGCAGTTGTCCTACAAGGGTACACAATGCCTGCACAACTTACACTAAAAAAATCATTAATTGAAATAAGAGTTGGGTAATGATCAGAAATGAAAAAATCCAAAACACCACAAACATAGTCATCCATTTGGTTCACAAAGATAAGATCAAGAAGAGAGGAGACAGCAGATGTAACCCTAGTCGACAGTGAAATAATTTGATCTAACTGAAAGGAATGCATCAGACTCATGAACTGGACAGCATGCCACGAAGGCACGTTTGCACTGAAGTTAATATTAAAATCCCCTGCAATAATCATATTCTTTGCTGGCTGCAATCCCTGAAGAACAGTGCCAAACTCATCAATGAATCTCAGATTTGAATATCCAGGTGCTTTGTAGACCCCACCCACACACACATCTAGTGGCAGATTTAACAATGAATCGTGAAACAGATGCACCATGGCTACTTCCACAAAACCTGCCTCAAACATGTCAGATGCATCTTCTGCAACTGTCCGAAATAAAAAACGGTCCTGCACATAAATAGCGACACCTCCTCCGACCTTTCCCACACGGTTCACAAAGACAGCAGAATAAGAAGGAATACCCAAAAGAGGATTAACTGAATCATGTCCCCAAGTCTCCGTTACTACAATTACATGCACATCAATCTTAACAGAGCTCAATAGAAATTTTAACTTATCCAAGTTCTTAACCAAACTTCTAATGTTACAATTAATAACAGTCAGTGCACTTTTTGAACAAACTAAATCTAAACCAGAAAGAGTTAAACTCTTACAAATATTAGCCATGACCAAAATCCAAAGTTAAATTATTAAACAAATTACACAAACACTGCATGAAAAATTAAGCTCCCGGTAATTTAAGGCATAAGGAAGTTATATCTGACACCTTGTCAATAGGAATAGCACGAGCACCATCCTCAATCCGAACAAAAATACGACAATCATGGGTCCAGGCATACTTCCAACCATGAGATCCCTTAGCTTGTAAAACAGATTGAAACAATTCATTGTAAGGTTTAACAAGATGCTCGGACACAAATACAGAATTATTAGGACAATCATTCAAACCTAAATCATGTAATTTGAGCTTAGACTTTTTAACACCTGACATAAATGCATATTTCATGTTTCTTGACAAAAACTTGACAACAACATTACGGACACCTCCATTAGGCCTCAGATAATGCGCGATATCAACATGAAGCTTACAATTCAAATCGATTCCGACCACTCGACCAATGTTCTCCAGAAGACTGTATAGAGCACCCGGCTTCTTTACAGTATCAATGAATGGAAGTCCTCTGATGATAACGTTATTGATTCTCAGATATTGATTGACATTATCCTGACCAACAGCAACAGAGTTCATAGCGTTCTTGAGTTCAAATATATCCGACTGATTCTGCCTGATTTCCCCACACTGAGCCTTTAATGATTGATCCAACTTGTCCAATTGAGTCTTAAAACCATCAAACGACGAGCTCAAGAAAGAGATGGCTATTGAATCTTCTGATTGGGTTTTGACAATTGATGAGATCTTGTTGTCGAGCACTGATAATTTATCAAGAAACTGATCGAGTCGTGCCTCCACGCCAGCTGATATTGCAGCACCATTGTCTGTGATAGATACAGCAGTTTTAGACCTCTTATCAGTGTGTTTTATTGAGCAGACATCTCCAGAAACATCCAATGCAGATCCTGTATCAAGTTGAGCATCACCAGTCAAGCACATTTTGCAATGCCACACTTGCGTCTGATCTTGGCTGATCTCCTGGAACTTCGTATCAGAAAGTCCAGAACAACGTCTGTGAATCCAGAAACCGCATTTATCACATTCAATTGACTTTCCATTCTCTGCCACTTTCTGATGACACACACCACACAGGAACGTCTTGCTTGGTGATGACATGTCCAATGAAAATTATCAAGGATCCGAAAATGTGAAACTGGAAAAGAATTCTGGCCTATGCAGTCATGAGTTATTCTGCAATCAATCCAGAATTCCAAATATCTAAGTATTCCTGAAAACCTATGCCCTCACTCAAAGAAACAATCGTTTCAAGTTCAATCGGTTGTTCGGGAATTCAGTTGTTTTTGTTGCCTTGTTTGTTGGGCTGATGAATGATGATGTTGCGGAACCAATGAATTGGTTCGTTGTTCCTTTTTTTCATTTGTATTTTTTTTTCCTTGCCACATCACTGACAACATGCACTGCATGTCTATCTGCTCCGCAGGTTTGCATCTGCAACCAAGTTTCTTTTTACCCATCACCTATTTCGCTGGCGGCTACTTCCCACATGCTGCCTTTGGGGTGTGACTAAAATGCTGAACCTGCAGACCTGCCTGTCTTGCTTGTCCTGCTTGCTGGTATGGTAAAAAAAATGGTTGAATAAGTTAAGTTATTGAATGATAAGAATGATAAGTGCAACCTGAACCTATTTAACAAATACAAAATTTTAAAAAACAAACTTTCAACTAAAATAAAAGAGGTACGCTCAAATTATTACAAAAAACAATTAGAAGACACCAAACATAACATGCGCAAGACATGGTCGCAACTAAATAAGCTAATGGGAAGATCCGGAAGGGCTATGCACATTCCTGAGGAAATGAAAAAATGGAATAACTTGGATACATTATTGAATGATAAGAACCATATTGCAAATAATTTCAACGAATACTTTGTTAATATTGCTGCACATTTGTCACAAGGACTGTCAAGCAACCTAAACATTGATCAAAACCTGACCACTGTGATCATGGCTAATACTGCAGGTTTACTCCCTGTACTGAGGAAGATGTTAATGAACGCATCTTATCCTTAAAAAACAATACAACTTGTTATGAAGATCAATGAAGAACAATCACCATGATAAAAGAAAATAGAGAAGTTTTATTAAGACCCATATCTATGTTAATAAATGCTGTTTTGGATACGTGTAAGTTTCCTCGGATCTTTAAAAAAGCTAAGGTGATTCCGATTTATAAAAACAGTGACAAGACATTAGTAGCGAACTACAGACCTATATCCATATTACCAACGATAGGGAAAATAGTAGAAAAGGAAATTCAGCAGCAAATAGCAAAATTTTTAAACAAATACAAGATTATAAGTGAAAATCAGTTTGGTTTTAGGGAGAATGTATCTATAAACAATGCACTACAAAAGTTTGTGACAAGTATACATGATGCGTTAGACAAAGGGAATTTTGTTCTAACAGTAGCGCTTGATTTATCAAAAGCTTTTGATATGGTAAATTGGTCAATACTACTGCAAAAACTTGGAAATAATGGATTACGAGGTAAAATACTATCATTAATAAAGGATTACTTGACTGATAGAACCCAGCAAGTCTGTCAGCCTGTAATGTCTGACGAACTGCACACATTTTCAGGCGTGCCGCAAGGATCGATTCTAGGGCCAACTTTATTCAACATATATATCAATGACATCTTTAAGCTGCCCTTGAACTCGGCGATTATCGGCTACGCTGACGATATGACCTTAATCCTAACAGGCACAAACATTGAAGAAATGACAAGGCAAATGGAGGAGGACATGTCAAAAATTCAAAACTGGCTCTTATCCAATAAGTTATTGCTAAATATAAAGAAGACAAATACAATTCTTTTCACGTCCAAAAGAAAACAGGATGTGGGTAACGACCTTCAGATAAGAATTGTAAATAATAATGACACCAACGTTATTCAAAGAGTGGAGTCGATTAAACTGTTAGGTGTAAACTTTTACACAAATCTAAACTGGGGAAACCACGTTGGTAAAGTACTGGCTTCTATGAGTTACCTAATTCATACTTTCATAAGGATAAGAGATGCATTGGACGTCCACACATTAAAAACACTATATATAACACTGATACAATCAAGACTCGAATATGCCATTGAAATATGGTCCGGTACCTATGATTATAATCTTAAACAAATTTTCCGCTTTCAGAAAAAGTTTGTGCGTATAATATATAAGCTACCACGTTCTGCTCACACCCGGCAGTATTTTATGCAGCTAAATATCTAATATCTATGGGCTAATAGTTTTTAATCTCGCTAAGCTGGCATATAAAATCTATTATGGCAAAGTTGAGAATAGTTGTATAAACTGGCAAATAACAGCATCAGTCACCAGGAACAACAAGCTTAACATACCTATCTTGCCTAAAATACATTCAGAGTATGGAAGAAAATCTCTGAACTTCAGATTAATTAAATTATGGCTAAGCTTATCTGAACCCCTAAGAAAACACACAAACTTTAACAGTTTTAAAAGTAACTTAAACATTCTTCTAAGGACTGAAATAAAGAACCTCTAACAATTACACAAGAAACAAATCTACCGTTCTCTAATGGGGTCCAATTATTACAATATGGTTTCACCAAGCGCCAACCTGGCCGCACTAAACCAACTCAGTTGCCACAGTGGTCAGGTTTTCTCCTTTGGCGCACAACGTTAAAAATATACAAAGCTGTACCTGTTCAGTAAATTGCTCGTTTTTCCTTTTGTATTGCCTGTACATGTATTTTCCTTGATGAAATTAAACTAGATATGCTGGCCAATGATGACGGCAAGCACTTTGCTTTGCCCAAAAGAACATGGAAGCTTTAACTCTGAGGCCAAAAAAAAAATAAAATAAAAAATAAATAAATTGTCAGATTAGGTTATCCTAACCTAATCACCTGACCCTGACCAAACCCTAACCTGGCCATTACCAGCAGGACAAGCAAGACAAGCATGTTCAGCGTTTTAGTCATTTCCCTGCCTTGGCTCAACCATATGTTGGTTCGTGATATGTGTGGCCATAGGCAAAAAATAATGCATAAACGGGGGTTACCACTGTCCAATGGCTTGTGTTTTTAAACTGTAGCAGAGAATAAGCACAGCAATATCCTTGACAACTAACAAATAACAAAAAAGAACTTCCTTCTTTGGCTTAAAATTGGGAGAGATGAAAGTCAAAGAAGCAAGTGGCTGGTTGCTGGTAGGGGTCTGCCTCTTTTTTCGTTCTTTCTTTCATTTTTACTAAAATTCAGTACACAAAGAATAATTTGTAAAAACACATTACATGGCTGACAATTGCAGGCGTCCTAAAAGTCCTATCATTCTGTTCTTTGTCCTATATTTTTTCATTTTTTTCCTATACCTAAATCCTATTTTAATTTTTTTTTTGAAGTGCTGCGATGCCTGATCTTGAGTCTTGAGTGAGGGAAAATTTGAGGAGACCTTCCAAAAAGCGGAAATCTCGGAATTGCGGATTGAGGCTGCAGTGAAACCCCTGAACTCACTTTAAACCCCTGAACCTCCAAACCAAACCACCCTAATCTAATCTAAGCTCAACCTAACCAAACCAATCTAGCCTAACCTGTGGTTCCGAAAAATTCGCTTGTTCCGCGAGGCGTGAATGGCTATATCTCCCATTATTGGTCGGTAGGTACCTACCTACGCGTCCGCCTTTTTGGTTCGTCCCAATTTGAGTTCGTTTCCGCCGATCCCTACCATCAATCCCGATTGGCGATTTTTCAGCTCTGTTCAGTGCAGGTCAAGTCCAGCAAACAGAATTTCCCATCTTTGCACTTTTCTTTCGCTTACGCTTTTTAAAGTGAAAAAAAAAAACCAGAAAATTTCACAAATTTTTTAACAAAGGTGTAAAATGAGGTTTAAAAATGCACCACTTTCTTGAACATTTTACGTAAATATTTCAAATTTTTGCGTAATTTGGTCCCTTTTTAGTCACATTTTTGTACACTTTTTGCACTGTTTGGAAAGTTTCTTTTGTTTTTTCACTTTTTGAACATTACCTACAAAATATAGGGTCCTTCTAAAAGTTCTAAAACGCGGAGCTGAAGTAAGCCCCCAAACCTGCAAACCAAACCACCCCAATCAAATCTAACCCAACTTTACTCAACTCAACCTAACCTAATCTAACCGTGGTTCCGCGTAATTCGGTTGTTCCGCGAATCGTCATATCTCCCATTTGTCCGTGTCCGCATTTTAGTTCTTCCCCAAAATGTACCTACCTATTTATTCACAAAAGTTCTGTCTTCATTCCACTGATCACTGTGTGTCTCTCATTTTTTGGTCAAATGTTTTCACAATAATTGTAAATTATTGCAATTTCAAGAATTGCAGCAATTTTTTTTAGTTTATTTATGCGCGCTGTCTCCAGCATGCACACTGTCACTGACAGACTTCCAGTTTGATGCGCCAGAGGCAGAAAAAAGCCTCTGACGCAGACTAACTGCAAGTCCAGTGCCATGGCTGCCCACAGTCGATGGCATTTGTTTGGATGCACCTATTTTTTGTCCCAGAAGCAGAATAATTTCACTGTATTTGCACTCTTTCACTTTTTAAAGTGTAAAAGCATAAAATTTAGGGAACAAAAATTGTAAAAATAAAAACTGGCTTTCTGATGTTGTCCATAACAAAATGCCCTGAAATATTTCAGAAACTTGGGAAGTCAGAAAAAGTGAAATTGGAGTAATTTTTTGACAACATAGATATTTTCTGCAACATGCGGGTACATATATTTCCTTTCGGGATGGATAACAACAGCTTTGGCATTTGCTTTGCAGCACGTTTCCCCACCGTGTGTGTTTGGTCTTGAGACCCAAGACAAACATTCGCCATGCCCGACGGCGATCAATTTTCTTGTCCAATCTGCCGGGATGTGACCCACTTGCACCACTCAAATCATGTATTGCATTCATCCTTCAGTCTTCGGATTACAAGTTTTTGACTTTATTTGCTGCTAGTGTCCAATTTTTTTTGGATACAGGAAGATAGGTAGGGTAGGTACTCTCTCCCTCTTGCACTGGAGCTGGACTTCTGTAACAAAATGAATTCTGATGATGGGAAAGAGAAATCCCGTCATGACGACCCTGGCATTTTCTTTGAACTGGCAACTGGTGATAGTATTCGCTCCATGAGCCACAAAGGTCCAAAGAACAATGACTGTTGTAATAATGTCAGATCGAGTGTCATGGACACTGTCAGCTGTGGCTTCAGTAACATTGTTTCCCAATATAAGCATTATCTCTCAAAGAACGAAAGTCTCTTCTCTGATGCGGAGAACTTCTTGAAGTGCCTGTCGTTTCTTCTTCCAACAAAGGGTAAGTGGCCATATTTTTACATTCCTAACTCAACATCAATGAATATTCTGCCTCATACAGTCGATATTTGCCTATAATTATGAAGGTACCTACCAAGAGTTCCACAGAGACTTTTCAAACTTCTGTCACAAACAACCAAGTGCAGCCATGACTTTTGCCAGATCTTGATCGAAGCTACACTGAGTATGTACTCGTAGGTGGGCAAAGACAAGCCTACATAGGCATGAGGTTCAGGAGCTGATGGTTTCTGCTGCAAAAGCTAATGGGTTCTGGAGTGGTTTGTGATTTCTTGGGGTAGGTTTTGGTTAATCCCTGCTCACATTGTGAGGGGTAGGTGCCTACCTATTTTATGGCTCCTACCCCAATTTCGATCCCTTCAACTGCCACTTGTGCCGACTACATATTTTATAGGTAGGTACGTCTTACACAAATGGAAAAAATGACAATATGAAAACCATCTGCGGATGAAGAAGATGCCCAGAAAATCTTCCAGAGATCTTGCTGCATGCTTATTTGTATTCACCGCTATCTCTCTTCACCCTCAATTCTCATTGATGATTGGGACATCTTTTTTTATCTGTGAACTCTGAAAAATTTGACAACCTAGGTAGTATGCAGTAGGTAGGTACCTGGGTTGTATTGGCAGGCTACCTGCATTTCCCATTTTCATTATCAACAGTTTGGTAGGTAGGTACCTATCATTGTTGTTTGTCATTGTTTTATTACCATGTTGTTTTTATGTTCGATTCTATTCTGACCCACTCTAGGCAGTGTCAATCATGAAATACTGAGTGAATTACTTCTGTCATTGTCTCATTTGATGTCACTGGTGAACAACATCATTCTCACTGAACAAAGATATGTTGAAAGCTCTGCCGGACAATGCAAAGGTTATGCATGGGATGCAACTGATAAGCTCAGTTTGATACACGATATGATAGAGAACACCCAGACGCTGGTTGAATTTGTCGTTGACAAGAAATTTAACACAAGAGCAAAATGGACATCCATTGTTCTTATCCAGTCTGTCAAGTTGGTCCACATCCATTCTAACTTTGCGATTTTAATTTTTTTTTATTTGTTAGGCCTACTTGTATTTTTACCCAGTCCCCAGTCACCAAGATTTCTAAACTTTTGAGCTCCATATCAGGGTTTAAAATTAAGTTGGGACGGTGCAGGGTAGGTTTTGTGGCTGGTAGGTAGGGTCAGCGATCTCTGGAGAAGCGAAGGCTAATATTTGTTGATGTGTGGCCTATTTCGTGCCCACGGAATGTTCATTTCGTAAAATGTTGGTTCTTTCTTGGACTAGCCAACTGCTAATCTTTGAGCAATGCTTAAAATAATGCTACCTTGGCTCCGAAAGCAGTCACAAGTTTTTCACTCATGAGCTGTGAGGGAGACTGGGTAGGTACCTATGTTTGGAGATTTTAAATTTGAAGTGTTGTAAAATTTGCAATGACAGGTTTATCAAACTTCATTGCCTGCCAATTGGTGATTGTGGTGACAAAGAACGGAAAGCAATCATTTGTCTTTTATTTGCTGAAACCAATGGGAATTGAAATTGAACACCTACTTTTTACCCGAGGATGTCCAACTTGGTCATATTGTCCAAACTGGCCATCTCAGACAAGATGCCTCGATGTGTCCTGATGCAGGCTAGTCGCATGGTGGGGTACAGTTGGACTTCTAAGTTTGAAGGAGGTTCGTACACAGTAAGAAGGCATAAATTAATCGTGAACATATGAAGCATATTATCTCTAAATGGCAAGCATAACATTGAATTGAATATTGCATAGGTACATTATTTTTTAATTTGTCAAATTGTGGCACTTCAGAGTGAAGTAAATAGCACATGTAGGTACCTAGGTACCCACGTCGATTAAAACAGTGAACTGCAGTTTGCAAGGAGATAGGTTTGGTAAGGAAAATGTGAAACAGCGCTTTATCACGAAAATAACTGCTGGCCTTTTAAAGGCATGGGGGGCATTTTGTTTCTGCTGAGGGGTCAATTTCTGAAAAAGGAGTAATCTTATTTTTTTAGCACAAAAAAGGCCAAAAAGTCTGGTTAAAGTGTATAACGAACTCAACCAGCCTGAAGCTTCTTTTCTGCATTCTTTTTTTCCAATCATGTGAACCTTCTGATACCTGCCGGGCTGCCGACCAAATGAATAAATTCAAATCAATTCCAGGTCATGCTTGAAGTTGTACCTGCTGCTACTGATGGTAATAAAGAGGTCAGGAAGCAATAGTATTCAGACATTTTGTCACTCGAACACTCCTCAAAACTCATCCACCTCCTCCGATGTTGTATATGACGAAGAAGAAGAAGATGGAGCTTCTGTGTCCGGTAGGACTAGGCCTAGGTCAACACCATCTGCAGTTGCAACAAAGAAAGACAATGGTGGTGATGATGTTAATGGGGTCGGCCTGACGTTTACATTGAAGAGATCAGGAAGATTGGTCAACAAGATCAGGACAGGTCAGTCAGCATGATTGGTGGATGCAGTGCAGCTGCCAACTGCACCAAAGCCAGGAGGATGGGCAAACATTGTAAATGTCAGAGAGGAACCTACTTATTTGTACTCTGAAATGCTGTTGGTGGTTTGCCTGGTAATTGCGCAATGTGTTACCTACCTGCCTGCTTTTGGCATTAATTCATTTGCATGTCCTGGTTGTGCATGTAGACTAAAGTTAGCTGTCATTGGTAGGTACTGCTGGGATCTTAGGTACTGATGTGGCCTGCAAAAGGCCCAATGAGGTGCCCAATTAGGAATGAGGTTTGATGCATCACCAACTTTTGACATTTACCAATCTCACTTGGCTTCTTTCTGCAATTTACTGCAAATCAAAATGCATCCTGAAAATGAGAAACACCGAGCAGACTTGCCCATTGTAAGATCGAAAGGGCCACCCACCTGCTGAAGGCGGCAAGGCAATGACTCAAACATATTGCCATCTGCCAGACATTATTCTGTCCCCCTCATAAATTAGGGATGAATTTTATGACACAGCTGCCAGCCATGTTTCATGATGGGAAAATGTGAGTTGTTTTGCAACCTCCAAAGCAATTTGTTCAAGTTTGACTCATCATGCAGATGAAACAAACGTGTGATCAGTCGCTCCTTCTATCACTTCAGCATCAGATAAACTTGTGTCGGCCGCATGGGTTTTTGTCGGAATAAAAAGTGATTGTCTGTCGGCAATTGCGTTCAGATGATATTTTAAAAGAATGTAAAACTGGCATTGCCCTTTTGACATTGGCTACCTAATATCGGGAGTACCTATTCGTACATACTTACTTTTGATTTTGAAAGGTGTTTCGCATGTTGCCGGTGTTGATTTCTCATCTGATAGTGGCAGAATAGCACATGATGATGATGATGGGCCTACTCTGTGCAAACAACAGCCACCTGCTGCTCGTGCAGCTATAGCACCAGTGTCCGTCAGATATAGGAGTCAAGACTGTGATATTCGGAGTTATGCCATGCTGTCTTCATTGTCATCAAATCAAATGTTGAGTGCTGAACTTCTCTACACTCTGCGACCGCTCATCTATCTGCTCAGCCTGCGTCTTTTCAGGCAGAAATCCTGGAAGCCATGGATTATCTCTGCATTCATTGATGCATGCTGGTGAGTTGCGGTTGATTGTTTTTTGCATAATTGGTTTTTTTAGTTTAGGTTGTTCGATTTGAACAGCAAGCCAGCCAGCAGAGCCCAGAGGTAGATCAGATCGTGTGTGGTGGCCGATGAGTCACTTCTATTTAGGGAAGAAGCTACACTGCGATTACTTTACGATTTTATGTGAACAATTAATAACAATTGTTGTTTAGATGTTGTTTTTACCCTGTTTGTTTTGGAGGACCTTTCCCAATCTGACATGAACTTGGTTGTGCAAAAAATGAATAAATGCGTGACAAACTGCAAACATGAGATTTCGTGGTATCTGTGTTTCATGTATTGCATGAAGAGCACCCAATTCCCAATTCTTTTCGAAACCTCATTAAATTGATTTGATTGGCATGGCATGTGACAACCTGACCGAGGGTGTCACATCTCCACTCAACTGATAAACAAGCAGTCTGCTCCAGTGCTGATCTGTGCAGAAGTGGCACCTTATCCTCAAAACATCACATGCATTGATGCACGAATCGAATCAGCTTGGCTTGTGGAGACTTGAGAATGAAGTGTGTTGCATCACGGCGTTGGAAAAATTTAATTGGCATATCACTCAATTGGCCAACCATTGACGGCAAGAAATCGACAGCCATCTTTAGATACTTTGTGATTTTTAATGCTTTCATTTTGCTGATCTCATGCATCAATTTCCATATGTTGTCTTGCTTCTTCGTGTTGCTACAAAATTGGGGCGTGGGTCAGGGTTTTCATTTGTGTTACGTTCAGAAAATTGTAGGTAGGATACCGACTGAAGATTACCTTGAAAAAGTCCAGAGTCAGTCGCTCGGGCTCTTCCAAAGACGCTGGTCAATTTTCGACGCAAAGCTGTGGTGTGATCAGATACCTGGAGAGCTTTGCAGGGGCCAGATTTGAGAGCAACAGACGTTGGGCCCTTTTATTCTGTGCTAATTATTGATATGTCTTGCATGTTTAGTTAATTCAAGCCGGCTGTAAATAAATTTGTGATTATCATTTATCATCAAATTTGGGTTGCATCCTTCCAATTTAACCGGTCGCCCAAGGAATTTTTGATCGTCTGGAGTTTAAAAGTGCTTTTGTAAAACCAAACAGAGGAACCAACCAACCCCAAAACACACCCCGTGATAGTTATTAATTGCTTTCTTTTTGTTTTTCATTCCCAGTGTTTCTGCTCAATCACTGGTGATGTCATCCTCCTGTAAGGATGGGGGGAAAAGAAACGTTTCTAAGCAAAGACCACACATCAGAGGAGGAGAGTTGGAGGAGGACGTTCAGATGGGCAGTCAGGTGCCAGTGCCACTGATGCTTCTGCTTCATCCCCATCTGCAGCGTTGAACACAGCATTGCTGGTCAAACAGTTGAAGTTGTTGATGTATTTGTTCAGGTCACCATGCTTCAATCGACTGACCCGTCATGCCATTGATATTGGTCTAGTTGAACTGAACAGTGTGCTGCCTTCGTTTGCTGATAGAATCATCCAGTCGGCAATGAACTACATTCCAAGCTGGCAGAAATTGTACTTCAATGTTTGGTGAGAGATGAGATGAAGAAGAATCTCTGCTGACTCACTCTGGTGG
Organism: Sinentomon sp. SZTP_YWyxl; assembly: GCA_030068105.1. Lineage (NCBI taxonomy): Eukaryota > Metazoa > Arthropoda > Protura > Sinentomata > Sinentomidae > Sinentomon > Sinentomon sp. SZTP_YWyxl. Next base: position 16,307 of record JASGXE010009853.1, read on the forward strand.
TCGAATCGAGCTCCTCCCTCCCCACAGAGGTCAACAACAAACTCCTCTGGTGAGAGAGAATGGGGCACTGCTGATTTTTATTGATTTTTTTTATCTTTTCTTTATTGGTGGCTGTTTTCTTTTAAATCACAATTCAGATGATTTAACTATCAGTACTTTTGAGATGTATTGTTTTTCTAGGCCGTTTTATTATCGCAGATTCTTCTTTGTCAACTTGTTACTTGATACTTTTATTAGTTTTATTAGACCTCTGCTCTCATTGAAATAGGGAGAGTGCATATATTGTAGAGTCTTATTAAATTGAATCTGTTTTGGCATTTAGAGTCTATTGAATTGAATCTTTTTTGACAATTAAACAAATGGCTTGAACAGCAAAGGAGACTTCTTTACTTTCTCTCTATAAAAAGCAATGCCGATGTTGGCCAATAATGTCTGGAAACATTGAGGTCTGTTTTACTGTTTTTGAGGAGGGGAGCACATTCAAAAAGGTGAAATTATTTTTGAAAAATTCCATTTTTTTGTAATAAATACACACAATGTTATGCTCCAATGTCTCCTTGATGTGGGGGGACACAACAGGCAAAATTTGTCTTTTTGTGGAAATTTTTTTTTTAATGACCTCTCGGTGGCTTTGACTTTGTTTCAGAAAAGTTTATCCTAGTCGACTCAAGATGTATCTTTTTCTGAAGGTCCTCAAAAGGAAATGTGCAAAACATAGTCTAAAATAACTTCAAAACGTACACAAATGTAATTTTCAAATTTTTTCGCATTGCATATCCCACAAACATTTGCCTGAATGCAACAGTTTTCAAATAAACCAAAACCATTTTTTCTTGCACTCAGAATGCATGCAACTTTTTCAAAACTTTTGCACCAACATAAAAGTCGATCTTCGGGACCGAATATCCCATAAAACAATTTTTTAGTCCTATCGCCAACTATCGATGAGATTTTCACCGAGCTTCAATCCTATCGCAATGCATTGGATTTTTGATCTGACAAATCATAGTTTCAGAAATATTACGTTTTCTTTTGGGAGGTCAGTTTTTCTAGCCTTTCGAACACAATGAAATACCAAGCTCATGCCTGAGAACCATTGCAGATATCAAAATTCTGGCTCTGTTATTCACTTCTTGGAAGTTTTTTACTCACCTATAACATCACCAAAAGATGCCAGAAATGTTTAACACAGACAATGCCATGCCATCTGTTATGTGCCATGCCATCACTTTCGCTAAAATCGCCAATGGCAATGGCAATGGGAAAAATATTTTGCAGGTGTTCAATGACCACAATGGTCATTGTCTATTCCAAAAAATACAAAAACCCCAGTGTTGCCCCCAAGACCAGAAATTTGAAAGTGGACAAAACGTAACGAGAGAAATCGACTCATCTCCTTTGATCAGCATGACCACAAGGAAGGACTGAAACTGCAAAAAGAGTGGAAGGGAATGGAGGAAGGCAGAGAGAGAGAGTGAGATGGGGAGGGAAGAGCCTCAATGACAGCTGTTGCCATGAGGAGGTGGGGATCTCCAAGATTTTTTGTTTTTTTGCAAATGCCACATCACCCATCTTGCCACATCCTGACACCACAACTCGGAACTTGGTACTTGACCCGGCCTACCTAATGCAAGGTAAAACCCAAGGCAGGCATGAGTCACATTGTCATTAAGAATTTGAATAAATTTTTGGTTCTGCTTGGATAGAAAACATTTGGAAATCTGATCAGACTTCTTTTTTTTTGAAAACATCACATGGAGCTGTTGACAAATCAATACTAACCGCATACATTGTCCACATATTCAACTCATTGCAGATGCCGCTTTATCCCTGGACTTTCTGTATTGAGCAGCTGATGATGAACCTCAACATGATTTTTGTGTTTGGTTCTCCTGCACGCACATGGCACACACTGATGGCACGGCCGACGAATGGCCAGTAGTTGGATAGATTCGTTATCGCTCGCCACCCTGCACCAACAAACACGGCTGTTTCGCCATTTGGTCATCTTTTGTCCAGTTTCACCCCTCTGTCATTTGTTCTGTGATCTTGTGTTTCTGAATGCTGCATCACATGAGGGACTGCAACCCTTTTGCACAGAAGATTCCACTCTTGCTGTTGTTTGATGTCTCCACAATCAATATCTTCCACTGCAAAACGAACCAATCCGCAATCGCATTGCCACAGGAATCATTTGAATCCAGGTATCACCTCGTGAATTTACAGAACACCACTGTTGGAATTCAGTCAGAAGCAAGAAATTCAAATTTTGAAGACCAAAAAAGGACACTGTTATACCAGACAAGAGAAAGGCTGTGGGAAGATGTATAAAGCAAGCAGCAGTCAAAATCTGAAATCACTTCATCAGTGATGTTAGGAGAGAGTTACAACAGGTCAACATGATGCTTATTTGACCGTGTTTCATTTGGAAAAATGCGACAGAAGAATAAAACCGACATTTCAAAGTGCGGAAAACAAGAAGGATTCAGCAGCGTAATTGTACCGTCGCCGTCATTTCGGAAAAGTCAATGTCATGAGCGGAAGGTCCCCGGTTCGATTCCAGGGAAACGTAAATTTTTTTCAGAGAGAAAAGAGACAACTCAAAAGATCTGGACGAAACACTTGCATTGATATTTTGTCACCTTCCATGAACTTCCACGAAAAATAAGCCAGCAATATAATCTTATTTATAATCTGAATAACAACATAATTTCGGCAGAAAAAACTTATCATGAGGATTTTCACGGCCTTTGATGCAAAACCTTCAAAGCCCGGAAGGAAATCAATGAGGCGGCAGGTATTTTTCTTTTGAATTTTTCGTTAGGTTCGATTCGATTAAGAGTGTAGGTATGTTTTTAAGATCGGATGGTTATTTAAGATCGCATATTGATTCAACCTCGAATGTTTTCGAGTTCGAATTTTTGGATTTAACGTCACTCGAACTGAAAAGTACATTTTCACCAGGGGGCGTTCCCCGTTCCAAGGGACGTTCCCGTCCGTCTGTTCGGACGTTGTGGTTAAGTGAATGGCACATTCGTGTTGCGCCGAGCAATCCCAGTTTTTTTGGACAAAGGCCCAATGTGTTTTGTCGTGTTTGTACTAATCGGGCCGGTGGGCCCGAAGGGCCCACTAGTTTTTATTAAACAGCATGTCACGGAAAATTTGACTAGAGGTGATTCAAACAGCCTGTGCTGTGGACAGATGCAGCTATCGACAGGAGTTACATTGGAGAGGCCATGTTAGCTGAAGTTGGTCTATTTTGCTTTTGAAAATGTGCTATTATTCCTTTAACTAATTTCATCCAGTCGTGGAGCTCCGCCCACATTCATTACGCGACTGGTTGGCCCGTGATCTTTTGAAGATGCACTAGTTTCTGGCCATGTTGTCTGTGGTAATGCTGGTGAGAGAAAATAAAAACAAAAAAGCTATTTAAAAACTTTCGCTTTATTGAGTTCAATCGTGAAAAATAATAACGTGAAAAAATCTAGATTACAATAAATAAGAATAAGTAAAAAAGGAAACATCGAAATCAGAAAACTGTTTTCAGCAACGTTTGTGCCTTCTAATTGAAACTCACTTGTCGACATATTTGGATACCAAGCAGAACACAACTCTCCCTTTCTTCTTCCATATCACCCTTTTGCTCAACCTCAATCGGTTATTCGTTCACAGCAGACTTGCTTTTTCACGTCCCGTGACCGATGGATGATGATAGGACTTTTGTCAATTACCTATTGCAATAATTCTGAAACATTGACAATTTGACAACCTTGAATTGGATCCGTGTCTGCAATGCAGCTCCACAGGACGTGACGAGTGACACGAAAGCCATGGAAAATCAAACCAGCAGGTGGTGGGAGGGTTGGTGGACCCTACGTATGCCTGAGGCTGCAGTGAGCAGGGCAGGGGAGAGAGTAATGATGGTATGACATTCTTTTTCCATATTTGCTTTTTTTGGTACTTATTATTCTGCTGTGGTTCTGCCAGCATGCTCAGTGGTACCTGGGAGATCAGATTAGATTAGCAAATTGCTGGTCTATTTTTCTTTCTTTGTTTTTTTCTCTTGTTCTGAGGACTGCAATGCAAATTACAATTTCTCTGGGAGCAATCTTGAAAATGTTACACGAATGGGAAAACAGTGTCATGAGAGGGGAGGGGAATAATTGGCTTGTTCAACAGTGAAGAAAACACGCCATCATCAAATTCACAGTCCCTTCTTCAAGTGTCTGCCCTCCGTCCCTCAAATGCCCCTCCAGATGGACAGGACAGGATGGGTGGTGGAGAACACATGGCTAAAGTTCTGTGTTCACGTGTGTCATAAGTGCAAGATAATCTCTTTGATTTTTGTCGAATCCAGTTGAGTTAGAGTTAGTCCAATCCACCAGCTAAGCGCTCTTGTAAATGTTAATTCTTTCTTACCTTTCAACTATTTTGAAGTGGAACAGCCTTCTTCGTAATTCTCCCCTCATAAAGAATGCTCCCGCTCGGGTCTCCCGCACCAACTCAACATTATGTCGAACTGAGTTTTACCATTTCACTGGTTTTTACTTGTTTTTATGACAGCAATTTACTTGTCTATTCTTTTGAAAATGTCTTGTTTTTGCTCGCAGTGCCGATCCTGTCACTGCACTTTTTGTCTTTAAATAAATTAAGCATGGTCAGTTAGAGGAGGGAAGCGTTGTCAATTGGAGGGAAGCATCGTCAATAGGAGGGAAGCATTGTCAATAAAATGGAAGCATTGCTAATGAGAGGGAAGCTTTGTCAATGAAGAAGAGGGAAGCATTGTCAATGAGAGAGAAGTATATCAGTGAGAAGGAAGCGTGGTCAATTTGCGCTAAATGTAAAATTTTCGTCATGAGAATCTTCCTGGCTTCTCTTGTAGTTGAAGAAGTCTCTACTTGCAACAATGAATGAAGCTGACTGCATCATTGTCGGATGTTCCTTCGTCCACTACCTTACTTGCTTTATTTCTTGCCAAGAAGGATAAGTGGGTAGGGATACTTTTGGATCAGAGTGTAAGGTTGTTTAGAGTGTAAAAATGTGGATATGAAAATGAGTTGCTAAGTGAAGATAGGATGAGGTAATCGTGAAGGTTTACATGACTTGGCAGCAAGCGGGCAAATCAAGGTAAGAGTAATTACAAGATCTGGAAAAATCTGGGAAATGTATGGGCATAGAAATAGAATGACGAAACATTGTTGCTCAGTACAACTAAAGTGTGTGATTGACTTTGACAGAGGGCAAAGAGGGGGAGAGAGTGAGTGAGGGTTTTCATGAGTTAGAAACAATGTTTTAATATTTCAGTAAGTAACCAATCAGATTTAAGAGTGCTAGGAGCAGATCAAGGTAATTAATTATTAAGCGTGATAGGTGAGGTTCAAAAATGTAAATGGCAAGTTGACAGGCAAGGGGAAATTATGGGAGTGTGGAAGATGTGCGCAAATTGATGGGTGACGTAAGAAAAGTTTATAAATATGGGTGAGGTTGGAGACAGAGTCAGTCTGCGGAAAAATTGTGAAAATAGTTTAAGATCAGAAAAGAAGGGTTTTGCTTGAAGTCATTCTTGCCGGATTTTTTACGAAATTTAAGGTGAGAATGTCTTGAATAAATGTATGTTGTAAGTGTTAGAAATTTGAAAGAGAGAATGAAGAATTAAAAGTTAACAAGTATTTTACAGCATTCAACAACTTTGTCTAGTTCTTTGGTCATATGGTCGCCATGAGCATCTGTGATGAGTCTGGAGTTGCTAACCATTACACACTTGGAATAAATAATAGATCTGTCTAGACCCCAAAATTTAGATCTATTAAGGATGTCGAGTCAACTTCTCTAATTCTGAATCCAACCTTGGCTTATTCAACATCTATCGTTGTCTCATGGCAGAATCAGGGGTTTCTCATTCTCAATGACCAGAGAGAGAGAGAGCTAGAAGGGGATGGATGTGGATGTGACTACAAAACACGTGACAATATGTGAACTAACTAACTAACTCTGTTCCAACTGCTATTCTTCAATTGGCACTGAATGTGAGGCATCACATAATGGGGCTTGGACTTTGATCTCCAAAAAGCGCCAGGGCTTAGGGAGGGGGTAGGGGTCAGAAAAAATGAAAATTACATGATTACAGTTTACATGATCACAAAATTATTTACATGATCACAAAATTACATGATCACAGCTTTACAGTTTTTGATGTCACCAAATAGACCCTTTTATGCTGATTGCAACGACTTGCTTGCTGCAAGTCCTAAACCAACATTAACTGTGGCTTTATCTGACGAGGAGCTATCGCTATTCGTGTGCTACAACACTTTCGCAGGATAGCATGTTTTTCATTTACTTCGAAAAATCCCGCTTCGTGTTTTTTTTTTCGAACTTCTGATTGCTTTTTCTCAGCGTCCTTCAAGCCAGAAACGTTCAAATTGGCACCCTTACCTGCAGAAATGCTGCTGTTTTGACTGACAGAAGAGCCAGAATTGTAATTTTTTATTCTTTGACCAAGTTGCTATTTTTTCTAAGATGTCTTATGTCAATGCAGTAAATGACAAAATACATTTTCTGCGTCATGAATTTTGGGTCAAATCTCAAAACGGGCTGTCAGTCAGAAAGGACTTTGAATGCTTTGGTTCAGAGCAGCCAAAAAATCTTTCTTTCCATGTCATGATACCTCAAAAACCACTTGACCTATACCAAGCGTTGAATGAAATATGAAATGATAAGAAGCAGACTCCTACCCCATTAAATTGTGCCGGCTCTCTCCAGCTCCTCCCAGAGCTGGCCGACCCTTGAGGTGCGGGTTCCCGGAGCCTGCTACCTTTTTTGTCACCTGAGAGGTGGGAAGCCCTCGCAATTGAGACCCTGCATGGATTTTTTTTTTTTAATCTTTTTTGCTAACAAAGTGTCTGTCTGGGCTTGATGCGTGCGTGTGTACTCTTTGTTCTGGAGCTCTTTGTGTACTCTTGCCAGCTCTCTCCTGGCCGACCCTTGAGGTGCAGGTTCCCGGAGCCATCTACCTTGTTTCGCCTGGGAAGAAGTGGGAAGCCCTTGCAATTGAGAACCTGCACGGATTTTTTTTGTCTTTTTTGCTAACAAAGTGTCTGTCTGGGCTTGATGCGTGCGTGTGTACTCTTTGTTCTGGAGCTCTTTGTGTACTCTTGCCAGCTCTCTCCTGGCCGACCCTTGAGGTGCAGGTTCCCGGAGCCATCTACCTTGTTTCGCCTGGGAAGAAGTGGGAAGCCCTTGCAATTGAGAACCTGCACGGATTTTTTTTGTCTTTTTTGCTAACAAAGTGTCTGTCTGGGCTTGATGCGTGCGTGTGTACTCTTTGTTCTGCTCGAATCCTTGTCCTTTGGAAACATAAATGGGCAGGCCCAGAGGCACTTTTCAAAACATTCCTGCTCCTTTCAAAAATGTTGGGAGCTGGCCTTTTTACTTTTACAAGTTCAAGCACTGCAAAGTGTAGAGTGCATGCAATCGACGGAAGACCAAAACCAAAGAAAGGAAGACATGGACAGATCAAAATGATGCAAAAAAAATAAAATAAAATGTAAAATGCTATCCAGCATCATATGGTGTTGACAAGATGTCAAATAACAGGAGATAACAAGATCAAGATGTCAGTTACATATGATTACACTGTCACGCAAAGCATGGGAGAGAGAGAGAGACCAGAGAAAAGGATACGAGATGATACGAGACTTGTGACTTGCGAACAGAATTTGGCAGACAGAGAGAGGGGAGAGAAGGAATAAGATGGGACAGGGTAGGGCAGGGTAAAGACGGGGAAGGGTGTTGTAAAGACAATGGAAATAAATTGTCATTATCTCTACTTATGTACAATAGTTTACTACTTTTCCTTGAACTTACTATTCTGTTCACATAAATAAGAAAAACGAAATCAGGCAGCAGGATTCAGGAAGAAGGAAATGGAAGAGCTGGGCTACTAGACAACAAGCGAGCACACAGATGGGATGGTAAGGATGTTGTGGGATTACTGTATCTTTTTCTCACTACCCATCATCATCATCAGGTTCCCCAAGAACACGACTACATGATCTCGTTGCACCTGCTCCAGCCAGAGAGAGAGGGAGAGAGTCCAAATAAAATGCAATAAATAATTGAAGCAAGGCAAAGCAATCCAATAAGTTGGTACTATGTAGACAAGTCTAAGTGTCAATCAAGTTGTAAGGTAAGATCATAATACACTAATTACAAGACGAAAAACAAACACGTTCTGACATTTTCAAAGCTAATTACAATAAATATGTCAGATCAAAAAAACTGATACCGAGTTATTTGACATGACAACTACTCTGCGCATTTGAGGAAGGGGGAAGAGAGGAAGGGGATGAATTGGCAAAGTGGGGAGGTAAAGGGAAGGGCAATTGTTGGTTCATAAATTCTCGTTACATACAACACAAGCGTAAGCATTTTTAATTAAAATCACAATGAAATAAATACTGTCTGTAGAATGCACACCTGCCTTCAGTTCTTTCTTGCGCATGCTAGAACAAAAAAAAAAAATTGTCGAAAAAAGCTGCGTCAGAATGGACAGGTTTTTGCATCAGACTTTTTCAGATCATCTGTCGAAAACAGATTGTCACTTGCAACAATGTGCAAAGGAGGGCATTGGAGCATTGACCATTCATTGTCCATTGTTGCAGCTGCAAATCTGTTTTGGGAAGACAAACGAACTAAAAATCTGTCTGATAGAAAAAAAATCTGTCCATTCTGGCATGACTTTTTGATTTTTGGAAAAAAACAAACGGCTGTATGCACCAAAGCCACTACCCTAACCCTAATCTTGAGCTTTTAAAAAAGTCCATTTCATGTTCGGATGCACCTTTCTCAATGAATGAAAAGGAATGAGGCTTGCATAGAAATCAAATTTTCCAACAGATTTCTCTACGTAAGTTTTTTATGTGTTGAAATCTGTTGGAAAATTTGATTTCTATAAACAACCAAAATCCTTTTCCAACATTGAGAAAGGTGCACCTGAATATGGAATTGACTTTTTTCAGGGTTAGGGTCAGTGGCTTTGGTGCATATGACCGAAAATGTTTGGTACTCATATTATGCCATATTTACATAATAACCAAAATGTCATCTTCTTAGACAACTGTTTAAAAAATGTCACGGAGAAAGGAAACCAGAAGCAGAAGGCGAAAACAAATGAAAATTCCACTTTATAGAATTGTTCAGATTAGATCCTTGGCTTGCATCTTGAACTCTGGAATGGCATATCTGCACACTCTTGTCCAGAGTTTCAAGGTACATAACCTTCACACTGGAAAAATTCAAAAATTTAGGTCTTTTGAGAAAATGAACCCATGGTAAAGCAGACACTCTTGGCCAAAGTTTGGTCTCCGTTTCACAAAAATCCACCAAGAACTGGCCGCTCAACATTCATTTGAACACGTGAAGGGCAGGGCAGATGAATTTTGTAGAAATGTTTGCGATAGAAAGACATCATTTGAGCAACTTTCTGTCTGGCACACTTTTAAATAGATCTCAGCCGTTTGTGATGCGATTGATCTGAAATTTTGACCAGACAGAACACCCACTATTCTCCAGAGTTTAGTTAACTCATGGATGTAGCTGCCAAACGGGCTGGGTTGGTTTGGTTCCTCATCTCATTCATCGCTTGAGAAACGCAGTTGAGCATGAAACATGCCAGCAGTTGGGTCGGACAGGAACAACCGGACAGATATCAGGGTTTCAGAACAGTTCGACATTCAACAACACGGCAGCAGTGCTTAAATTTAAAAAAAAAAAAATTCGGCCAGCTCCCAAAATTGTGAAAAGGGCAGCACTTGTGGGCCATTTCGATTTTCGAGAGGACAGAAACAGGTTAAGGGATCCAGAATGAGACAACAGGATGCACATATCTATGCATCAAGCCCAGCCACTTTGTTAGCAAAAAACAAAAAGATAAAACATCCATGCAGGAACTTAAGGGGGCCATATAAAAATTCAAATTCTGTGTCTCAACCGATGGGATGGTCCATTTTTGGTCAGCATGTTTGGGGGCATCATAGATTAGAAAGAAGTGTGCATACAAACTTTCACTCAGCCTCCTGGCTCACCTGGTTAAAGTTTGGGCCCCCTTTGTTTTAAGATTTTCTACCGTAACACTTTCAATGGGTGCCCAGTCGATTTTTTATAGGTGTGAGCATGCAAAATGCTCAAAATTTCATGAAAAATTAAGACAGAGCCAGAATTTTGATATTTTTTGTTCCTTCCATGATTATGTTTTATTTACAAATGCGATGGCTAAGCGCCAAGTTTGGAAATAGAGCCAAAGTGGCACTTTGGTAAGAAATCTGAAATTCTGACTCTTGGACATTTTTTCCATTCATTATTCCAAATTTGACCTCTCTACCTTTGGAACTAGCTAAGAAACACTGATCGCAAGTTCAATACTGCACAGAAGAAAAAAAAAAGCGATGAAAATGACCGTTGAAAGTTAGTCATCGATCGCTGAATGAAAAGCCAAGCGAATTGCCACACCTGTTTGATCAGAACATATGGTCATTGACAAAATCTGAGTTTGCATTTGACGTTTACTCATCTGAAATGACATTTGACATAAAAAATGAAAAAAAATAAAAAATGGAAATCTTGAGGAAATCCATGAAATGTGTTTTGTATGGACTCCCCTAAGTTGGAAGGGCTTCCTTCTGTCAGATGAAAAAGAGCAGTTTGCAACTCCACGGTTGGTTGGACAGCACTGAGAACCAGAGGAAGCTGAGACACCATTTAAGCACTGCATGAAAGGCGTAAAGTAGGTAGGTAACTGGTAGATTTTTAAATGTTTAGCCAACACAAAATAATATTGATTAAAAACAGACATTATTTTGGCTTCAACACGAAAACAAAAATGCCAGAAACATTCGTAAACGCAGAACAAAAGACAGATGTGAGGTGTATCAAATCAACACAGGCAAAAAACACAAAAAGGTTAACAAAAATAAGAAAACAGAAACAGACTGATTGCAATGAGGAACATTTGATAAATAAAGTTTAATTTTGTAACTGCTAACTGCTCAGCTCGCACGTAAATAAAATTAACTACATACCATCGTCATTCATTAATGCAGAAACAGGAACAGAACAAAAACACAAACAAATAGGTAAAAAAGAACAAATTTAATGACAGAGAGAAAGAGAATAATTATCGTTTTTGAGTTTCGTTATTCACATACACACATAATACATGGTGACTCTTCCAACTTTTCCCTTTCGGCTCCATTCCGAATTAGTGTCAATTCACATTCAAGGGATCACCTTTCGGTCCCCCCATCCTCGGAGCAGAACAGAACCAAATCCGACTGAAAGTTGAGCCATAAAATGTAGATGGTCAATGATTGGGGGGGGGAGGGTGGTCAACATCAAATCAATCTCGAGTCTCACATGGATGGCTCCAGGCCAGCCCAGGAAGGGAACTGCTCTCGGCTGAGGGGTGGAAAAGAAAAAGGAAAAGGAAACCTGACTGACTGATTTTATCGATGGTCATCAGTCATCGCCACAGCTCAACTTCTTCCAATCTCAATAATTTGTGTCGCTCGTTCTTCGTTCATATTGGTGGGATCCAACAAGATGAACCTCTGAACTGAACTGAAACCAACGTGAACGGAACACAACCAGAACAATTCACAAGGAAATTTCAAAATTGCCTGTTCAATCTGAGGACTGAATCATGAACATAACCATGGAATATTCCATGACATGCAAAGCATCCTTCACAATGACAATTATGGAATTCATATTGGCTACAAGCTGTGCTGGTCTCACCATGAGAGTCTTTCATCACACAAAACTCCAATCTATGAACACTACCAGGGCTTGACATGACAATATGTCACAGCATTAACACCCACCCTACCCATCTTATATGGCCCTGGTCAGGCCATCATCCGAGCACCAAAGAGCCGGCACACCAATCTACCAATGAAAAAATTATTCTGAATTGACAACAAATTCAAATTCCCAAAACCCCCTTCGTTTTTGTCAAACAGAGAATTCAGCCCAAACTCAACTGCATTGTCCCTCTATCCAGAACAGCAATCACCCCACCCAGTCTCCCTTTCTCACCCAACTATTAGGAGACCACCTATGCCTCCACCCAACAGTCAATTAACTCCATTTTGAAAACTCATTCTCATCTCGATGTTGGACAACATTTCTTTTGTTTTTTTTATTTTTTTTTTCTGCGCTGTCGAAAGAAGCTTCGTGTTGTGGCAGTGAAACGTTTTGTATTCGGCCGCTTTCCAAAACGAAGACAAATCAGCGGTTTGCCGCAATCCGCGGATCGATGAGAGGTGATCTGGTTGACCACAAACAAACATTTGGATTCACATCGACACTGCGAATGGCAAGGTCAACCATATCACCACTAGTCGATCCGCAGATCGAGGCGATCAGCAGATTAATCTTCGTTTTGGAAATTGGCCAATTGTTTGCAAACAACGTCAACAAAACGCTCCAATGGAATGCACCTCCTTGGGACCTGATGCCATTCAATTTTACACATAGAAGTTGTTTTGAAATGGCCATCAGAGCCAGAGCCACACAGAACTTCACATCATTCCCTTTAATCAAAACAAAAAATCATCATAAATCGCAGACACAAAGAACAATATTCATTTGGAAACGAAATGTGAAGACGAGTGGATGAAGAGAAAAAGATCAAATCAAGCCAATACAGGGTTGCCAGCGACCTGGAAAACCTGGAAAAGTCAGGGAATTTGAAAAAAAGAACCTGGAATACCTGGAAAAGTCAGGAATTTCAAGGGCTTTTGCTGCCAAACCTGGAAAAGTCAGGGAAATCGAAATGCCAAAAGGTAATTTTTCCAGTCAAATTACTCAGTTTGAGCCTATGTTTTGGAACATTCAAGCCAATTTTTGTCAAAAATGCATTTTTTGCTTCTATTTCAAAGTGAATGGTTTTCATCAAGCTGTGGAATTCAAGGCATTCTTTCAGGAAAATCCTGAAAATTGACAGTTTTATGAGACATCGGGAGAGAAAAGGGCCCGGAATTTCCTGGCGATGGACCTGGAAAAGTCAGGGAATTGAGATCTGGGAAATGGCTGGCAACCCTGCAATAAACTTGCTCGTAAACTTCTCACTTTTAGTTTTATGAAAAGGAGTGTTGTTTTTTAAAGATATTTTTCCATTCCACACTTTTCCATCTCTTCACCTTCACAATTTTCATCACAAAAACATGATGTGATGATGAATTGGCTTTCGCTTGTGACCTTTTTTGTTATGAACATTCCTCCTGCAACTAAAAAAAAAAAAAAAATTCTGCCATCGGCATTGGTGTTGACCATTTTTACTTGGTGAGGAGATAAGACATGGATAAAATTTACACCCAGCAGATAGGTACATCATACCCAGTCATCAAGACGATGAAGCCAGGTTTCTGCAGAATGCCAACATACAACAACAACCTTTATAATGAAAAATTATTCTGACCACAGATTTCCAGAAAACGAACGTCCACAAACAAGACTGATACCAACAAGGTCGTATAACCAAGGGCGCAGATCCATGCTGAATATTGGGGGGGACGATGAGGAAACATTCTTTGTTGGATGAAGCGTTGCTCTTCGTGCAACGCCGGGGGTGGGGTTCGATGAGGGGGCACCCCCACCCCGAAGGGGAAGAAATTTTGAAAAATGGAACCTCAAATGGTGCTCAGAATGCTCAATTTTTTAAAAAATCAGCATTTTCCCTCGCATTCCCCGTTTAAACAGATAGGACAATGTCAAATCAGTCAATGAATGTTGTCTTTTCAAATCAAATTTGCTGCTAAAACATGACACGACCAAACAACCATGAAAGTGCCATCGCGTATCAAACACTGGACTCAACGACACTCCTTTCATCATTTCAACTTCAGATTTCAATTCAGGATTCAGAATTTTCTGTCTTGCTTTCGTCATCCATGGCCAAATTTCCATTCGCTCTTGTCCCTCATTTTCATGAACTGCCGTCAGCATCACGTCCCATTCAACAAACCCGGATTTAGGCATGGGCCGATGGGGCCCGCGGCTGTTGCGACTGCAGAGACCTCCGAGAGTTGCGCCTCTGCACCCCAGAAGTGTAAAAATTTTGCAATTTCATCACTCATTTTGATTTTTTGCTGTGATTTCTCGGAGAAAACAGAATCTGGCACTCGGCTTCATATTCGATAGGTGTGGGAAAGAACATCCGCGACACAGTTCAGCTTTGTCGAAAACAATTCACAGCTCTTCAATTATTGGGTGGGACAATTCATGACTTAAAAAATATTGGAGAGGACGTGTCCCCCCCGTCCCCCCATGATCTGCGCCAATGCGTATAACCAGTGGAGGAATATTCTTTTTTTTTTTTTTGCATTTTTCCAGAATATTATCTTACAGAAAGAGAGATAAACAAGCATGCTAAAATGCGCCAATCACAGAGGGGACCAATCGAGATGAGATGCGAATGAATACAAAAAGCAGAACATGCCACTGAAAACAATTTACTTGATTCAAAGAAAACTTGAAAAAAAAACAAAGCAAAGCACTATTCACAAACAGTTGGTGTTAACAGCTCTTCCGACTCCAATATGGTACAAAAGGGCGTGGTGGGGTGGGCCATGGCGTTGGCCTTGGGGTTAATTATTATTGTTATTGACAAACTTAACAGTTATGGAGCCATTCATCAGCGACTTCAACTGAGGAGGTGGCTCAAAGTCAGACGGGGCCCCCTGAATTGCAGCCACCGGTCTCTGCTGTCCAACGGGGAGTTGTACAGCTTTGGAAGAGGGCAGCACTGGTTGATCGACGACACCAACACGTCGCAACGGAGGAGGACGTGGCTGTATTGGTACAAATGAAGTGATATTTTGTGACGACTGCATCTGCTGCTGATGCTGCTGCGTCTGGGGATGTGGTGGCTGATGCATTGGCAGAGCTGCTGGCATTGGTCTGCTCATCTGAACAGATGATGATGATGACAGTGGCAGTGAGCCAGCAGCTGCAGCTGTACGGTTAGCAGTAGCTGATGAGCTTGATCCCCCTCCCCCTCCCCCTCCTGAATGTTGATGCTGCTGTTTTTGAATGAAGTCCCTCACTGGAACGGGCATCCCTCTTTGCAGGATGTGCTGACGCTGTGGTGTTATCTTCATTATTCTCCGAACAGGGGACACGGGCCCCCCTGTGGGAGGAGCAGGAGCAGGAGCAGGAGGGGTCTCTTGCTTTATTTCTGACAATGGTATTGCTGTTGTTGTCATTGAAGGCTGTTCCATTCTCTGGACCAGACGCTCAACCTGTTTCAGAGGTCCAGAGAGAGAACAAGGTGATTGTTTGGAATTGGAGGAGGTCGATTGCTGTGGTGAGGCCCTCAACAAGGGAGGGGTGGAGGTGATGCCTGCTGGATTGGAGAACATCGTAGCTGATGATGATGCTGGTGGTGCTGGCTCCATCAGCTGTGACTTTGGAACTATCCTAATGAGACCTCGTCCAGGACCAGGGCTTGGGCCAGAATGCGGCTGCAGATTCACTGGCACAGAGGAAGAAGAAGAGTGTGGAGTGGAATGAATGGCAGCATGGCCCTGCTGGATGGGGACAAGTGTGACCGGATACTGCTGTACGGTTGTCGATGAGAGAGGCAATTGGCCAATGTTCAACTGGAGTTGGGAAGAGGTGGCCTCAAGGGGTGCAGTGGAGATGGACAAGGATGCTGCTGCTTGGGAGGAGAAGGACTGATGTGGTGGTGTGGGTACTGATGATTGGATCAGAGGTGATGGGTACATTTGGCCAGACTGGACAATGTGAACAGGGGTTGGAGTGAAGCCAATGTAGTTGGATATACTCACCGATTTCAAAGGATTGG
This sequence comes from Sinentomon sp. SZTP_YWyxl, assembly GCA_030068105.1. Classification (NCBI taxonomy): domain Eukaryota; kingdom Metazoa; phylum Arthropoda; class Protura; order Sinentomata; family Sinentomidae; genus Sinentomon; species Sinentomon sp. SZTP_YWyxl. Next base: position 32,172 of record JASGXE010009853.1, read on the forward strand.
CACTGTTGGTGTTGTTGCCAGCACTCTGAATGACAATTTTGTTTCCTCCACTCTGATGAGGAAATCTTGTTCCAATAATTGTGTTACCACCATTTCCAATGGCAGTCACAGAAGCACCTGTTTGTTCCGACAGCCGTAAGCCAGTCGTCTGGTCCGAAGATAGACGTCTTGTTGGTAAGGCTTTTCCAACTGGATGGGTAGTTGAATGAGAATGCCCTGGTGGAAATTTATGTCCAAAAATTCTTCCACCTTGTCCTTGGGACAAACCCTTTCTCATCACATTTCCACTCTGCTTTTGCACAATTGTCGGTCTGCCACCACCTCCTTCCTGTTTTGATAATCTCCCCATCATCATGGTGCCGTTTCCAGTACCTGACGCTGGCGTTGACCCTGTCAAAGGTGAAGGTCCCTGCCGACCGTCTGAGCTTGTGCTGTTGCTGCTGCTGGGCCTGTTGAAATTACATTGTTGACTCATCAGATTGGCACCACCAGGACGTGCTAAGCTGGTGTTGATTTTCAACATTGGTGGCATTGGCTTTGCACCTGTAGCGGCAGTGGCAGTAGCTTTCTTCGGCCAGAGCTGTGGATTTCGACAGCGCAGCTCATGACTTCTACACGACCTGAGCAGTGCAAATGCAACACCACAATGACTGCATGTGTAAGGCAATTCACCTGTGTGAATGTTCATGTGTTCAATGAGGTTCTCATTCCGAAGGAACATCTTATCGCAGCAAGGACACTTCAGGGTCTTTGCTGGTGCTGGTGAAGCTGCTGGTTGTTGTTGACCACTAGCACCAATGACGGCTGTGGCAGAACTCAATCCAGAACTACCAGCAGAAGGAAGGCTCGAGACCGAATCTTCTCCATGAAGGCTTGGCTGGGAGTGTGGGGTGATCGAAAGGCCTGAATCCTCGTCAGCAGTATCCACCAAATTACTTTCTCTATCTTCTTCCGTTTGGTGCACTTGAGCAGATGTTTGCAGGTGGGTTTCGATGACGTGGTTTTTCAACGCTGTGCTGTCCACGAATTCCATTTTGCAATAAACACAGTGATAGTTGTTGCTTCCGGCAACTGTGTTGCTCTGCTGCCTTGGTTGGTGACGCACTCTGGATTCGTCAAACTGGGTGTAACGTTGAACCGCCTCTTCGCCATGATTCAACAGAAGGTGCCGCTTCACTTTGTCCCGACGTGAGTAAGCTCTACCGCACTTCGGGAAAGGACACGGAATTCCCGTTTCTATTGTTGTCATCTGACGTGGAGGTCGTCTGAATGGCTGCTTTTTCAGTCGAATTTTGAGAATTGGAAGCGATTGGATGTGTGCAACATCAAGATGGTTCTGATAGTCGGAGCTCTCTTCAAATTCGCTGTTGCATATTGTGCAGAGGTAGGTTCTTTGATCTGAGTCCATGTCACCAGGACCAGCTGTCCTTTCCTCATCATCTTGCAGAAACTCATTTTCCGACATTTCTGCCAGGTTGTCATCACCAGCAAGTGAGGAACAACTTGTTTCCAGTTGGTTGTCAGCGTACGTGTAGAATGCTGTTGTGCCGTCCACGTTCGTTCCCAAACCTCCAAACGTATCTTCCTGTTGCTGTTCCATTTCCCTATCTTCAGACGCTCGTTTTGGTTTCTTTGAAGCTGGACAAGGACGCACGTATCCAATTGGAATCGTTTTTGTCTTTTTCTCACCATCTCTCGTGATCTGAGGAGGCTCTTCTGTTGCTGATGGTGGTGTGAGTTTAGCTGTTTGACTATTTGAGGGATGTGGTTCTGATAATCTCCTTTTTGCTCTCCGTTTCGGAAGTGCTTCCGATTCCGGATCAAAATAATCGAGGATGAAGTACTTTTGAACTGGTTTCCTCACACGTGAACTGCGTCTCTCCTCAACAACTCTCACCGGCTTCCTCAGTTCCATCTGCTCCTGCTGATTCCTTCTGCTGCTCCTTCTGCTGACACTGGCATTGGCATCTGGTGATATTTCGACAGCAGAAGACACGTCTGCATCTTCTTCTGCAATTTCTTCTTCTTCTGCTTCCGAAGGTTGCCAATCACCATCTGTCTCTGCTTCATCTCCTTCTGCTTCATCTGCTTCGTTGTCCACGACGGACGACAAAGCATCGATGTGGCCATCATCAAGATGTGAGACAGATTCAGCAGACCACGTTGTCGTCCCATGCCGTTTTGGTTTTGATGACGACGGCGCACCACGTTTACTTCTTCTTTGTTCCTTGCTGCTTGTAGCTTTTTTTTGTCCGCCGACCTCCCCTTCCTAAAAAATTAAAAACATCCAAAATAGAGCCACCACAAGTAGATGGTGTATTGTCCCCACTATCACCAACATGTCTAAGTGATTTTTTTTATTAACAAGACCAAGCTGCAATGGATGTGTGCCAGCTATGCTAGAATTTGCTCCATTACCTTGATGGAAGTACCTCCTTCACTCAAACGAGTTTAAAACACTTTCTGGTCTGAAAGTTTAATTGCTTGTGCACTGGATACAGCGGCGCAAATCCCTCTTGAGATCTGGGGGGGTTAGTTGCCTCGTGGGGCCCTTTTTCGTAAAAATAGGGGCCCATTTTAGGCGGGATCGGTACCATACGAAGCCCGCCGCAGGCGCAACGGGGTCTGGGGCAGCGCCCCAGCGGGGATCCAAGGGGCAGAGCCCCTGGCAGGGGTTCTGGGGGACGGAGTCCCCCAGAAGCTGAAGAAATTTTGAAATTCGAGTGTTCATTTGGGGTCCAAAATTGATGTTTCTTTCAAATTTTTGGGACCCAAATGAGCCTTGAAATGATGGCCGCACTTTTATGGTTTTGCAAAAATTTGAGGCCCATTCGCAACAGGCCTGCACGCGAAAGCCTGAATTTCCATATGTGTGTGTGCAAGAGACGTTTTTCTGAAATTCACGAAAGCAGATGCAAAAACAAGCGACATGTCACCCACAAAAGCAGGTCAAGAGGAGCAGCTAAATTGTAAAATAAAATTTGAAACAAAGTCGGGGGCGCGCGGGGTCTGGGACGGTGTCTTGACGCAAGTGGGATGCCAACGCCAAGGGACAGAGCCTTGCAGAGTTGGCTAGTTGCAGAGCCTAGCAGGGTGTCTGGGAGTACCAAAGAGGAGTACCACAGAGGTGTGATAACTTTCAGGAATTTCAACATGCATTTTGGGCCGGAGTTTGGCTATTTTGGGTACCATTATGGCCAGGGCTGGATATGCTGCTTCTATTCACCCATAACAAAATCAGGCTGCAGGTGTTTTGGCGTTCATTTTTTTCCACTGGACAGACTTTTTTTTTTTTGGAGATGAGAGTTTTGAAGGCTGAAGGCCATGGATCTGGATTGATTCCCATGCTTTCCCAGGGCACAAGAGCGGTTTTTTTGGGTCGGCGGCAGGGGTGCTCTGTGGGGTCGGCAAGAGGGCCCAACCTCCCATAATTTCACATAGATTCAAATTGTTCGTTACGATATCAAATGCGGGCAAATGATGACTTTCTATGCGCCTATTAGGGATGAGGCTGGCAGGTTGTAGGCACTCATTTTTTCTTTTCCATTAAAATCTGTTGTGTTTTTTTTTTGTTTTTTTTTTTGTTGAGAAATGAAGTTCACTGGAAGCTGGAGCTGAATTGATTCCCTGCGGCCCAGGGGCCCCAGAGGGGATTAATTTGTACTCGACGCATGGGCCCTTTCTGGGGTTGGCAAGAGGGCCCAAATCTACCAGAATTCTTTCAATTGAAAGCTGGAGCTGGATTGATTCCCTTGTGTTCTAAGGGCCCCAGTGGGGTTAATTAAGGGCTGAGGCAGGGGCCCTCTGTGGGGTTGGCAAGAGGACCCAAATCCACTGGAATTCCACAAATAAAATTTTTTCGCTGTCATAGCATTACCACAGCGTAACTATAGCAGTTGGTTGGGACTCACTTTCACTTTGTTTTTCCAGTCTTATTGTTTTTTGAAGTTTTTTTTTTGGATATGAGGTTTTTGTATTAAAAGCTGGGGCTGGATTTATTCCCTGGCGTTCAAAGAGCCCCAGATGGGGAAAATAAGGGCTGAGACAGGGGCCCTCTGTGGGGTTGGCAAAAGGGCCCCACCCCCTCCAGAATTCCGCTCACTGAATTCTGGGGGGGGGGTGCACCCCCCCCCCGTGATTTGCGCCCATGACTGGATAAGAAAGAGAATAGGTTAGTTTTTACAGTCCGTGCACAAAACGAGTTGCACTCAATTGGGAAATTGGGCAAAATAATGCAAGCAAACTAAGTCCACCTCTGTTTCATTCATTAATTCTAACGTATCGAGTGAGGCATCCAGCATCATAATGCCTTGTGTGTTACAGACATCGACATCCCAAGTCAGTCTCCCCGGGGGTCGCATGCCCCCTTTCCCTTATCACATGAGTTTTGACTCAAGTGAGGCCTCATTGTGAAAGAAGTGGACATCCTGACCCGAAAGAGGAAAGTCCATTTTCTCTAAACTACTCGGTACATGGTGCAGAATTCTCGAATTGGAACATTTCTTTCCGAAGTATTTCAAGGCATCCTAAGCCCTGAAGGACGACTAAGCATTTGTGCAAATCAAAGCACAACAAATTGATGTGGCAAAATGAAGTCTAATTGTTGATGTAAAAAATAATTTGAACAGCGTGTTGAGATGAGGTCCACCTGTTAATGTCGATTGATTTAATTTTAACCCAGATAGAATGCGTTTGGAGCTGGCGGAAGGCATGATTACAGACAGATGGTAGTTGGTTTTTTTTATTCACTTCCATTACAAGGTTTGTTTGTTTCATGTGTTGCAATGGAAGTGAATTCACCAACTAAAAGAAAAATAAGATGTTTTTACTTATTGCATCCAACCCTCATTCCCTTTCCTGATGATATGTTACAGCACAGCAGTTTGGCGCATAGGCATGTATCGATGGTAGGCGATGGGCCAATTCAAATCCGTCCACGTATTGGACATGAGCGACGTTGGTAGGCGATGGGCCAATTCAAATCCGTCCACGTATTGGACATGAGCGACGTTGGTAGGCGATGGGCCAATTCAAATCCGTCCACGTATTGGACATGAGCGACGTTGGTAGGCGATGGGCCAATTCAAATCCGTCCACGTATTGGACATGAGCGACGTTGCAGACAAACTGCAAAATTGTGGCCAAATGTTTTGGAACGAAAACTACACAACAAAAAACCTCACTTAAAAAAAAGGCCAGAAAAATTCAAATTTGTCCCATTAACTAATTTCCACCTACAATTTTGCAAGAGGATCAGCCGGCAGTTACCCTAACAAAACTACCAGTCAGAAACCTGGGGATAGGATGACATGCTCCTTATAGATCTTCATCACCACATTGGATTTGCTTCATCCCATTATCAGGCAAGGAATAATCAATAAACACACAAGTCGTGAGTGAACCCCACGCAAAATACAGAATGAAAAAGAGTAAGAACACGTCACACGTCAGCCTGCGCTGGACAGTGGCATGGCTGCATGGAGGAAGTGTTGTCTCAATGCCCAGTCATGCACATCCATCTCTCCCAAAAGATATCAGAGTGTGAAAGATCCTGCGTTCAGGCTCAGGACAACCTTACTTGAAGATTGCGGAATAACGTGCAATAGGATAGGCACATTGCCATAAAGGGGCTTCCGCCAGTGAAATATTTCCATTTTAAGACTGCGAAAGTGCAGCTAAGTGTTTCATCTTTTCCTTTCTGATTTTCCACGCCCGATACTCTTTTTTGCCTTTTATTTTGAATCAACAGCAGTTCAGTGCTGTGGTGTACAAATGGCAAGGATTGTGTAATGTCAAAGTTACAATCTGTGTCAGTCATGCACGTTAGATCAGGGCAACCGGGACAGGTGAGTACCTGCAATAGCCAATGGCCCTTAAACTCTCACATACCAGAACGTGGGTAACAACTGAGAGGCAGAAAAGGAAGAAAAGAAGCAAAGTTTGGTTTCACTGCATTTCTTAACGTCAGAAGAGAGGGGGAGAGAGAAAAAGAGGGGGGATGGATGGAGGGAGAGGAACAGGGCTCAAAGTGTGCCGGAGCGCACCGGAGCTGAGCTCCGCCCGTCCCTGCGGCCGCAGGAGCTGAGCTCCGGCAGTCCTTTTTATCCGACATCACTGAAACGCCGGTACTGAACTAGGTATGTCCCTTTTTTTACATTTAACACACATCATTTCTGAGTGTCAAACCTATTTTTTTCAAGACATGTCGATTCCATGCCTGCTCTTTGGCAATGTCACAACCACCCACCAATGCCCTTGGAACCCCACCACGACTAAAACCCAGACCCCCGACTGGGTCTGAGCCCAGATGCTTCCATTAAAAATGCCCCATGCGAAATCTGCTATGATACCCCTGGTTGTTAGCCCCTTTTTTCAAATGCTTGGTCCCTTTTCAAAAAAGGGAGCTCCGGCCCTTTTTATTTTTCACTTTAAGCCCTGGAGAGGAAGAGATGTATGGTGGAAGGAGGGAGTAAGAAGTTGCTAACCTCTTCATCATTATTCGGCTCTAGTTGTTGTCGTTGTTCAGCAGCAGCAGCTTCATCTGGTTGCTCCTCCTCCTGTTGCTCTGCCCCTGTCCCCACCCTCTGCTCCTTGTTATCCCTTCTGCCCTGCTGCTTCTGTTGCTCTCCTTCGACTGTCGTTGTCCGTTGCTGCTCCTGAGATCGGTCAATGTTTTCTTGTTCCTCCCCATACCCCTCCCCCTCCTCCTCTTTGACAACCAAAGGACTGCCACCTGTCGGTGTGCCACTCAATCGACCAGTGCTGCTGCCGTTGTGTTTCCTTTTGCGACCTGCAAACGAACAAAAAATTGCAGAATGTCAGAACAATTTTCATAACCCTGTCCGGAAGATGTGCACATCCAGCCTCTTCCATTGCACTAAGAGGTTTGTTCTAACCTAGCCTTTGAACAGTGTGAGGGAGGGGTGGTAATATAATTACCTAACTCATCCGCTTTCTCCCCGATTTGGTTAGAGCATTCTGCTGCCCCAAGTGCAAGCATCATGGTGTTTTAAATTAACTTAATTCTATGACACTATCTGAGAGCCCATCCACCTGTTCGTAACTGCAACAGAAAATGGCGAGATATGCTTTGCTGTGCAAAAAACTGGTGACATTCGTTTTTCAAAACTGGTGAAAAACGTCTCTTTTTGGAGGGTTCAGACGGTTGCCACCATGGAAAAGAGATATTTTTCACCAGTTTTGGGCCGTGCGTAGAAATGAGGGGTCGGAGCACTTTTTTCACTGAACATTTTTTGTTCTGCTCACTCTCAAGAATCTGTCCTCGAAAAATGGTATTTCTACGGTAATCTACTCTCGATATTTCTCAGTAAAACCAAGACCACACAATTTGGGCTTTTTTGGATTTGGGGGGGGGGGCACTACGTGGAAGTGGTGGGTCGAAACGTATTTTGTCACTGAACATTTTATGTTTCACTTGCTCCGTAGAACCTGTCTTGAAAATTTGATGGTTCTACTGTGAAATCTTACTTCCCCCAAAATGGACCCCAAAAGGGTCCATTTTGGGGGGCTTTGAGGGGGCATTACATGGTAATGGGGTGTCGTATCACTTATTTTTTCCACTGATTCAGTTCAATTTGTATGGTCCTGCCTGAGGATTCCATTCTGAAATTTCGGTGGTGATTTACAAGACAACTTGTGCGTAGTGTTTCATTCGATGGTCTGGAAATTTCACATGAATTTGAATTCTTTTGAGGAAAGAAAGGCTGGTTATCAGTTCAAGAAAATATCCACCTCCAGTTTCATTTTATCAATCACAGTATGGTAAGAGCATTTCTTTAGCTGAAAGAGGAGACATTCGCGCAACTTCTTCAGCGCCTCTTCTATCTGCCGAAGAGAACACAATTCATCTCCTATCTGCTCACATTATGCGGTCATGTGATGATGGGTTTGTCTTGTTGAAAATCACTTGTTGCAGTGGTGGGCAGACTGATGTCATGCCAAAAGAAGAACGCAAGCCCTACTCGTCACAATTGAATCATAACAGCCGGCCTCAGTCAGGCAGGCAGCAGGAACCACAGAGTGATAAGGGCGCACATCTCCAAGTCTGATTTTAGGATAAAAGGGACAGAGGTGCAGCAAGAGTGTCATTATTATAACTTATAAGTAATCCAACTCTGATGATTCACCAACCTCCAGGCCCATTAGGAAATAGAGCAAATGGCTGCTACGCACGATCAAACAAACTTGCTCATCAAGTATAACAGTAACATGTCCTAAAGTATAATTGAAATTGCTCAATTAACAGTAACACTGACCTCAGCATTTTTACCCGAACATGGAACCGTGACAAACCTGAACCCAACTGCAAATCATAAACTGACATTCAAAACGACATCATGCCAAAGTTCAGTTTTGAAATCCTTTTTTGTGAGTGGGTGTGTGTGTATGGAAGGGATTGTTCGATTGACTGTTGGGTAAGTGAGCATTCATGAGGAAACCAACCCAGCGACCCTGCATTTCCCTTCATCCAGCCATCAACACCCACTCACCTACCTTTAATAACACCCATCGACCATCTGGTTTTTCGTTTTTGAATTTTCTTCTTTTGGTGCTTCAACTTCATTAGACGTATCCTTTCCTGAATAGACAGATCATCACCATCAAAGTCCACCATCCCACCAGGAACCAGACCACCTCCCTTCCCATCCTTTCTTGCCATGTTCTTATTTTTGCTGTAGTCAGTGTCTGCTAAGAAAGCATCTCCACTTTCCGCCGGGTCATCATCATCATCATCATCTAATCTCAGCTTGAATTCATCATCATTGCCATCACAATCTGCTTCTGCCTCACCACCTTCATCTCGGTCTAATTGAACAACACCATCACTTTCCGCTTCCATCAAAAGCAACTGTCCTCTAACGCTACGGCTGGTACTGCTCTCTTTAGTATCGTACACGCCTTCTCCCGCAACAAAATTCATCCCATCATCTCCAGCACTCCCGGGTTCCTCTCCCATTTGTTGTTGCTGCTGTTCTTCAACGACGACGTTGACTGCGGCAGCCGATGCTTCTTTCCTCATCTGCCTCTTTAGCAGTCTCTCATGCTCTTTCTTCGATCTCCTTCGTTCCCGTCGTCCTTTCTCACCCTTCCGTTGTTTCCCCCTCATCCCGTATCCACCACCCATCTCCATCGCTTCCCACTCTTCCTTCTTCAGCGTGCTCTTTGTCATCCTTCTCCGTCTGTTTGCCGCAACGCTGCTGCAATTGTTGAACTTCAGCTTCAACGGTTCTTCCATCTCCAGCTTCGGAGGTTGGGGACTCTTCTTTCTTGTCGTCACCGATGGCTGTGACGATGACGATGAGACCAGTGTTGCCGTTGCCATTGTCGTCCTTGTCCTGTTCGGCTGCTTCAGCTTGATCTTCAACGTCCGTTGTGGCAGCGGCAGTGGCTGCGTCACAGGCTGAGGCCGTTGTTCGTCTGCCTCTGTTGTTGAGACTGCTTCTTCTTCTTCCGGATGAGAAAATGGAATCGCTTCTTCAGGCTTTGCCTTCCCCATCATCACAGATGGCATCGGGAGAATTATTTCCACCAGTCGGGGCTGCACAGCCAAGACAGAAGACGATGGCTCCTCCTCCTCAAGAGAGCAGGTGCCAAGGCTGATGTGATTGGTGTCATCGTTAGGTGATTTTGTTCTTTTGTGCCGATCTTTGCAAGGTGATAATGATGATGAATGTGATCCAAGAGCCTGTAGAAATGAAATGAATTTTCTTCACGTTACTACATAGATACAGTAAATAGAGAAGTTGCAGATACGGTAAACGGATCGTAATAGAACGGATAAGGGGCAGATATGGTAAATTGATCGTAACCGAGTATTGCAAACGGATTGTGAACTGTGCAGTGAAGGGCAAAAGTAAAAATTCTCTCATTGCAAGTGATAGCTGGCTTCAAAGCAGAAAAATTTCTTCCGAAATTTCACTTTTTCCTTTTATTTTTTCACTTTTTTATTTTCAGATTTTGGATGCAATTTTATGTTTATTTTGTTCAACTTCAAAAATCCGTCAAACAAAATTCGTTGGCAGTTTTCAAAGTTGGTTTCCTCCACATTCATTCTTGCCAGTTCTTCTGCTTTCGTCAAAATCTGTGAAGAGTCCACGATTTGTCAGATCTATGATTGTCTATTGGTTTGGTTCTGGATCGTTTGAAGTCTAAGCTTCTGTCCAGAACTGGTTTCAGACCTGGGCAACTGACTTTTCAGCTGCAAGCCATCATTCTGGACAAATTCACTGAAGCTGCTTGCTCGCTTTCCACAGACACATTCACAGATAGATGCTGCATGACTTTTTCTTCTCTTTGTCTGGTGGTGTCTTTGTGAATTGAGCTCACATTAAATCTTTCCTTTTCTTACCTCTTGTTACACTAACCTGAACTAGAGGGGGAGCGATGGGGAGGGGAGGGAGGGGGAGCACATCAAGACACATGTACAGACAGATAAGGCAAATGCTTGTCCCCCTGAACTGACCTAACTTGAGCTTACCAATAAAAAGAATAATTTGATACACCATTGCACAACAACAAATCAAGATGAATTGAAAAGAAATGACTTCATCATCAGGTGTGATCTACTTCCCCTACTTCCTGTTACCTACATCAGCAGGTGAATATGCCAGGTTGACACCAGGCAATAAGTTAGCTTGGGATAGACTTAGCTTAACTTAGTCAGAATTTTCTCAAGTAGAAACTGGTAGATCACACCTCACATGAATGGCAAAAGAAATACAGAAAGGTGGCTGCATGGCTTTTTTGGAGTTGGCCTCACTTTAGATTGTTTTGAACCTTTTTTCTTTGTTTGGTCTTTTCAAAGAAGGTTTCTCCTTGCATACCTTGCCGTGTCAGTTTTGCATTCAGTTAACCATTCATTTTGATGCCAAAGGGAAGAGTCGCTCTCTGGATTTTTTTTTTTAGTTCTGAACTAAAAGATACTGGCAACCAACCTAGACTTCAAATTAGCATCAACAATGTTTGGAATAACAACAAGCCATACGTTTGACATTTATGGTGCAAAACAGCTCAGCACATAATGATCAGTTAGTTGGGACAGTACTGAAGCAGGAGAATAAAAAAAAAAAAAAAAAAAAAAAAAAACCAACAGGGGAATTAAAAACCCCAACCCGAAATAAAAAAATCCAGGGAACAAGGAAAAGACGGAAAAGAAACAAAAAGAAAGAATTTTCTGTCTGGTGGTTTCCCCTCCTGTTGGCAAAGGAAATCGAAATTGCATCTTTTTTGGATTTTGGCCTTCACTTTGTTGTTTTCCTTTTTTCTTTTTTGGTCTTTTAAAGAAGGCTCCCAACCTTCCCAGTTTTCCACCCAGAACCATTCAATTTACCAAAGGGAAATCCTCTCGGATTTTTTTTTAGTTTCTTGAACAAAAAGAACCAACCAATAAACTTAAATTGCATCAAAATTTAAACAACAACCAAGTTTCCAATGGTCAAACACCGGAATTAACTTGGAAGAATAAAAAAAAAAAAAAAAAAAAGGGGAATTCCAGAAATTAAAAAAATCAAACAAAAACCAAAAAAAACAAAAAAGAAAAGAGGGGGGTTTTGGGGGAAAGGGCAGGCATCTTCTTCGATCTTCTCTTCAGCGAGGGTTGTTTTCCCTTTCCCAAAAAACTTCCATTCCAAAATCCAAACAAAGAATAGAAAAGAGTTTTGAAAGAGAGGGAACCACAAAAATTGCATTCCCAAAAACCATTTCCAAAATCCAAAAGGAAGATAAAAAAGGGAAGGGAAGAAACAGGAAAAAAGGGTTGCATTCCCTTTCAAAAAACTCATTCAAAATCCACAAAGAGATGAGAGAAGGGGAGGTTGAGGGAGAGAGGGACAGGCAGAAAAGGGTTGCATTCCCTTTCAAAAAACTCATTCAAAATCCACAAAGAGATGAGAGAAGGGGAGGTTGAGGGAGAGAGGGAAAGGGAGAAAAGGGATGCATTCCCTTTCAAAAAACTCATTCAAAATCCACAAAGAGATGAGAGAAGGGGAGGTTGGGGAGAGAGGGACAGGCAGAAAAGGGTTGCATTCCCTTTCAAAAAACTCATTCAAAATCCACAAAGAGATGAGAGAAGGGGAGGTTGAGGGAGAGAGGGACAGGGAGAAAAGGGATGCATTCCCTTTTCCCAGAGATGCAGAAATCTTGACAAAAATCTTCGTGTGATGTCATGTTGGGATGAATGCTGTTTCGATTCAAAAAGAAAAACATTTTGGCTTGCAATTGTGCTATCAAATAAATCGAGGATGGAGACTTCTCAGGCACAATCCATAACTATGGCATGGCTGGTCCAGGAAATGACATATGCGACAAAAATAATGAAATTTACCCGAACAATGAGTCGAGGTAGTCGGTTAACTCATCTTGCCCATTTTTTATGCTGCACTCCTGCCAAAAAGAACATTCTCGTCCATTTAGCTTGTTTGGCCTGAAAAACCATGTGTTCTTTGGTCCTTTTCCCCGATTGACTTTGCCAGGAATTAGAAAAAGGCCAAAATTAGAGAAATGACCTCTTGTGATCAGCATGAAACAATGGAAAATGAGATGAAAAGTTAAACGTTCAAAAATACAAGATGTTAATTTTTTAAAGAGTTTTTGGAGTTTGTTTCAGCTCTCTGCCTCAAAACTAGCCAAATTACCATTTGCATTTTGAGGGCCGTGGAAAACATTAAAAAAAAAAAAAAAATCGACGGAACAAAAAGAACGTGATTTTAAAATGTTTGTTGCCCACCTCAATGGGAATTTCTTTGCCAGAACTGAAAAAAAAAACTACTAAAAAGTTCTTAAAACATGAATTTCTTGGCACCCCAGGGTGAGGCACACTTGGGAGGGCAGGGCTGAAAATAGCCAGCCGAAAAGGTTATGGTCAGCGTGGTTGGTGGTCCATGGGACTACTTCTTCATAGGGTGTGGGTGAACGAACGAAGTTTATGTAACTCACCAAAACGATTTCCGGTGCGGTGAGTGCCTCGACTGGAAGATTGTCAAAGAGATCTCTGAGAAATGGGCTCATCAGTGCAAGAATTGCCCTGTGCAACCGAATACGTCCAGTTGGACAAATGATGATAACATCAACGAACAGCTCCTGTTCACGACATTTCCAAATGTCACCAGTTATTGTTGACTTATGCTCAACACACTTCAACAATTCCATCGTTCTGTGTTTGTTCAGATTATTGATACCTGCGTTTTGAAAAGTGGAATTAAATCTACCCAACTGGTTTATTTTGTCATGTTTCCTGAATAAATAAAACAACCATATAAAAAGGGTTTCGAAAAGAATTTTTTTGTGTGCACGATATCGCCATCTGGAGATGCATCCGTGCTAGAAGCCGGCTGAGGAACACCTAGCAAGCTATATCCCCTCACCTCAAACCCCCCTGGTTTCGAAAATAATGTCTCACACAATTAATTAATTCCTTGCATCTGATACAATGGAAAATGCTTTTGTCTTGTCATAAATGAATTCATCAGTGAGAAGCATGTGTTTGCTACTTGCTCAGTGTATGCAGAGTGTCTGTTCGCTGTTCACCAATCGAAAAGTGAAACGATTGTTTCTTTGAGGCCAAGGAGCCTCAACGCTAGGTCAAACAGCCCTTGCTCCTTTTCATGAGGAGCAAGGGCTCCGCAAGCCAGTAGTTAGGGCTTGGGCTTTACTCACTTGAATGGCTTTATCTGCCTGAATTCAACTTCTGATCAGACACTTATATCAACTCATTTGTGGCGCTTCTCTCTTCCTCACAAGTCTTCAACTGATGTCCAATAACTGGCTTGTTCAATAAAGAAATAAAAGTGCCTGAAGTAGAATACATTCTTGGAAGGTGAGCAATAGGCTACGATAAAAGAGAACACTCGTTACAAGTGCCATAGGAAGGTAAAATGTTGCCCATGGCAAAACCCATAAAGTGCACCAGTCGAGAAATTCCTATTTGAAAAGAGTCCTCCACAAGTGCAACGGTGTCTGGGGCCACCGCAAGCACAACGGGGTATCGGGGATGGAGCCCGAGCGAGGTTCCAAAGGACAGGCCCCTGACATGGGGTCTCCGGAAAACGGACTCTCCCAGAAGGTGAAGAAATTTGGAGTGTTAATTGTAGCCTTAAAATTGTATTTCTTGATCATTTTGAAGCCAAGAGGGAGAAAATGGGGTCAAATAACCACAGTCATACAAACCAACACTCATTATTATGTGAAATTTCAAAAAGAACTGGTGAGGAGCTTATCTACAGAAGGTGGATGGATCCCCAATCCCAACCCCCTTGCAAGATTTAAGAAGGCAAAATTTGGCTCTGAGACAGGGGCCCTCCAAACTGTGCAGGATTGTGCAACAAAGGCCAATCAAACAAAGGCCTAATCATCTGTTCCATTCAAGAGGTTTTTTTCCGAAGAAAACACAAAAAATAGGCGCATGATACCATGCTCACATCATATTATTATGATAAATCACTTCACATAATCACACATTGCGACAAACATGTTGGCCTCTGTCTGGCAAGCAGTAGCGCTGCAGTGCCCAACAATTTTGCAACCGGCAACGAAACGACACTGCATCCAAAATAATTCCCTTCTCGCAATCGTTCAACCGCAAGTTCACTCTGTTCCCTCTTTCTAAACCCACAGCCCAGACGAGGGACCAGGCCACTCCATGCGAACTCCAAACAAGAAAGAAGACCCAAACAAACTGTGCTGCAGTGCTTTAGCTGCAATGCCAAATCAAAATGATTCGCCAGGCAAAACTGGGCAATGTGTACAAATGAACTCATTCAGCACCTATGCATCTGCAACCTGACTCATACCCTGCCCCTGCAGCTGGCACACCATTCAGTAGCAAAACACACCAAGCACCACCACCAATGCCACCACTGCACACTTTAGACTTTACTTTAGTGCCTCTAAGCTAAGTGGTGAAATGCAACATGTGAAATCATTGGTTCATCACAATATCTCCGAACAGCGATCTCTCATCAGTCAAAAAGCCAAAATTTCATCATTTTGATCTCTGCTTGCCGCAATTTTTCCTCCGTCCCTTCTAACTTGCTGCCTATACCATACCTGTCCCTCACCAACTTGCTACGGCACTGTTCTTGCTGCTAGGGGGTCAGCTTCTGAATGGTAGGCAGGAAACTAGCTGGCCAGCTATTTAATTGTAGTTTAGAGATTTTCCCCTCCTTGCCCTTGTTGGCAGGCATTGTGAGAGATGGGCAAAAGGTTTGTGCCAAATGGCCGAACAGTGTGGTACGGACGGAGTTAGCTAGTGTGTAAGGTAAAGGATCTTTTTTTTGCTGGGTGCCGCATCATCATCATTCACATTGGCCACCCAAGGAGGAACTGCAGTGCGAACATAATAGATGTAAACTATCAACTCTAGATCTTTTGGAAATTATTATTTTTCTCATGCAGAGGGAGAATGAGGCAAGTTAGACAAAGACTGTTTACTGGCATAGCTCTGTTCAAATGTCACAATCAATGATTATCTGGTTTCGTTTTGTTCCGACAGATTCATATGCACGAAGACAAAACAATTCCCCTCAGTTGAGAACATCACTGGGGAAACTACACAATCTACGAATAAAAAAGCTTCAAATCTCTTTATCTAAAACAACAACAGATCGAGATCTCATCCGTTACGTGTATGCTTTGTGTCTTTGACATGCCCAAAGTGCAGGGATCATGCAATATTTAATGTAAGTTTTTTGCGTTTGTTATTTTATTTATACACATGCTCACACTTTCAGGAAGGCGGAATGGCAGTTTGTGTAGACTGAATGGCGGAAACTTGGAAGGAATGAATGCTCCATCAGCTGTGCACAATGTTCTGTGATCATGGCTCACCTCATTCATACCCCCTTCCAGAATACCACCATTGGTATTTCCATTGGTAACACTTCCATATACCTACCTACCGCCACAGCACTGCCATGGCAACGCCACAGCACTGCCATGGCATTGCCACAGCCGCTACAGCCGTCACAGCCATCGGATTTGGAATAATCTCACTGTTTTAAACAACATTTCAAATTATCTTTTCTTTTCAGGGAAATATGGCAGGAAAGGAACGATGCATTGCAATACGGGGAGCTGATTTTTTGCCCTACCTGCAGTCTCTGCAAGCAGAACCTGCCTATGAGGATGTGCACGAACGAAAAACAATATTCCCAGTCCCAGGTCGAGGAGAACGAGGAGGGTGAAGTGAATCCTATGGAAACGTAAACAAGGATAATTCAAGGGTAGGCAGCCTGTGCCGTTCAATTCTTTTGTCTCACTCAACCAAAATTTTTTCCGATCCTTGTTTTTCGCCTTCTTCAGCTGAAACCACGTTTTTCCTATTGTGCGGAATGAGAAATGACGCCGGCCTTCCGTCAGTTAGAAATGGATAAATAATTCATTCGATCAACAATTGAAAACCTTCGATTTGGCGAAATTGGGAAAGGAGGTAAGACATTCGCAACGCTGGAAAACATTCATCAGAAATGCATTTCTGTGTTTGTTGTTCAATGCATTGTTTTCATTATTTATTTCTTTTTCAGATTCAGTGTGAGCTTGAGGGTTGCTGAGAACGATTTATTCGACGTGATTCTCTTGGAAGGCACTTAAAAAGGAAGCACAGCAACGTTAAACAGAAAATTTGCCAGCAGTGCAACAAAGAATTCGCACTTCTCTGGGAGTTAAGAAGGCATCAAAACACTCATCAGTCAGCCGCGGAGAGATCATTTCAAATTTGCCATCTGTGTGGTCAGAGATTTGCCGACATAAATTCTGTAAACCGGCACTTGCGATCAAAGCATCGATAAAAACCGAAATGGAAATTATAAAATGGACGATAAGTAAAGAATAATAATGAACAGATTTTCAAAAAAAAAAAAAAAACAATTAAAATGAAACATATTAAAAATAATTAAAACAGAACAAAAACCAAAAGCAAACTCGGCTGTGGCGTTGCCATGGCAGTGCTGTGGTGGCTGTGGCGTTGCCATGGCAGTGCTGTGGCGGTAGGTAGGTATATTATATGGAAGTGTTACCTTTCCATTTTGTGTTTATCTTTTGAATTCAAATGTTTCAAAACCATCATTGTTCTGGTGTGTACGTTTATTTCCAGCCGACACCTGACTGATATCACAATTTTATTTTCCGGATTGGTGTTTCACAAATTCACACGAACGGAGCATTTCCTTCGATTTTAAGGGGGGGATTCCCTTTCTTCAGTGTTTTTTTTTGTATAATTTGAGGCCTGAATATTAACATGCGTTGGTACAGGGTGATCTCAAAGGTGAAAAATGGATGCGGTCTTTCGACCCGTGTAGCGGTGCAACCATAAGTGCTCGGGAGGTCAGATTTTGGTTGTAACAAAAGCAGCTCAAAAAGTTT
The DNA here is from genome assembly GCA_030068105.1 of Sinentomon sp. SZTP_YWyxl. Taxonomy (NCBI): domain Eukaryota; kingdom Metazoa; phylum Arthropoda; class Protura; order Sinentomata; family Sinentomidae; genus Sinentomon; species Sinentomon sp. SZTP_YWyxl. The sequence goes on from JASGXE010009853.1 coordinate 49,548, forward strand.
GAATGTGTCAGATTTTTCATTTTTGTCCTGCCAGTTCAGTTATTGACGTAGTTTTGTCATGCCTCGATAAAAACCTAAATTTGCGGTAGCCTACTTCAATTGCATTAGGTTGAAAAAGAGGAACAAAATAAAAATCCGGCACAGTCAATCGATTTGTCATACTTTTTTTTACATATTTGTTCCAAATTTCAGCATTCTAACATGAAAAACCACCGAGATGGAAGGGATAGAAGGTTACTGCGAGTGAAAAAATACAAAAGCGGTAAAAATACGTTTGAAAAGTGATATTTTCTGGCGATCATAAGAAATCTCACAGAAATCAGCAGCGGATGTGCTCGCGCAATCTTTCATAACTTTTGAAGTAAACAAGATAATTCAAATCCATTTTTACCACTGGATTCAGGGGATTTCAAGGCATCTTTTAGGCTAAAAAAATTGGGGGAAAAATTCAAATTTATACATTTTATACAGGTGTTCACCCCTTAACAGTGGTATTTCCACACAAAGTTTCAGTTTCATTACAAATTGATTGTGTTGGACTGGTTCTCCGATAATACGTGTTTTTCAGATCCGACTTTATCTTAAAACACAGAGAACTCAGTATTCCCTCCCATTCCCCTTTTAGCTGCCTTACGGCTACCAAACTCATCCATCACGTCAATGTATGAGCAGCAACGAACAGCTTAAGGGGGGGGGGGGTAGGGGTCAAAAATGAAAATAACATGATTTTTGGACTTCATGCTATTTCATGTCAGCAAATAGCCCATTTCATGCTGATTCTAATGATATAATTGCCATTACTGTAGCTCTATTGGTTGGCAAGCTATCGCAATTCCCGTGCGACACTATTTTCGTGCGACAGCGTATTTTGCATTTACTTCGAAAAATCCACAGTATTCAAAGCACGTTTTTACCGCTTTCACTTTTTTGCATTTTTCGAATGCTTTTTCTCAGCCACCAGAAGTGCTAGAGAGGTAAAATTTGGCACACTGGACGAAAAAAGTATGCTCTTTTGGGTGATAGATCCGGAATTTCAATATTTTAAGTTGTTCATAATGTTTTGGGCCATCATCAGGAAAAAGGTCTATCGCTTTTGCCGCAAATGAGGAATATGAAGGAATGTTACATGTTTTTGAGAAAAAAACTTCAAAAAGCGGCTCTATCACCCAAA
>JASGXE010009854.1:0-44028 GCA_030068105.1 Sinentomon sp. SZTP_YWyxl
AGTTGGGGGGATGTTGTTCAGTCACACTTTCAGGCTGAAGCCGTTAAGTTAGTGACGGCTCAGACATGTCGATCTATTCTGTTAGATGGTTCTGTTTCTTGTGTCTTTTCCCTTTGACTTTGCTTACGGAAGTAATTTCAATCAAGGTTTAATATGCAGTAGAGACTTTTGTCCTGACTTTTCCAAAAATTCACATACAAATTTTCGGAAAAGTCAGGACTAAAGTCTCAACTGCAGGTTAAATCTGGATTGAAAATACCACCTATACTGCATTGAAAATGTGCACTGAAACCAAACCCAAATTTTAGAAATTCACGAGGAAAATTATGAGTATTAAATTAAATTTTGCACCGTCTCATACCCATGCTAGTCAGCATCTTAGTCACTTGACTTCGTAGCTTATTTTTATTAGTAGCTTATTTTAATTCTCTGAATTTTATTCATTTTATTTACTTTTTATTCCATTCATGCTAAATAAAATAAACTGTTCTGATACATTTCTGAATACGTCCATGCAAAAACTATTTGTAAAAAAAATAAAATCGTTGGTTGGTTGGTTGATTTCATTTGAAAGAAAAAGATGTTGAAAGCTTTGCCTTTCTGTTGTTTTTGCTCTTGCTTTTGCAAATATCGATCATCTTCTTTTGATCAGTTTTTTTTTTTTTTTTTTTGAACAATTCGGATTATTTTAGTTGATTCCCTGAGTTCAGTCCATGTTCGCCTTTTTTCTGCACTTCCAAATACAAGAAAGTCAAGTTTTAGGTCCAATTCTGTGAGTAATTTTGTTCATTATGTTTTTCCTCACCGAAGAGTAGGTATAGGAGTTATTTTTTTATTAACTCAGTGTGGTGGCACTTCTTGAATGCATTCACCGACTTGGGTGCCTGCAGACCTCAAAAATCTGGAATTTTCAGGGAATTGCGCCATTCTGGAAAATTCAGGGAATTTCTTGGAAATTTCTCTTTCTCCAGCAAGGGAAGTCTCTTCGGTTCTTTAGAACAGGGCTTGACTGGATTTCTTCATCTTCTTTACTTGTTTCTATTGTAATGCCAGGTTAGGTTAGGCTACACTTGGGGCACTTAGGCTACACTTAGCCTTGTGTTAGTCTACACTTAGCCTTGTGTTAGGCTACACTTAGGTTAGGCTACACTTAGCCTTGTGTTTCGAGGTTCTTTTCAAATATTTAATCAGGCTGTTAAAATATGATAAGAGATGAGGTTAATGTGAGTCCAAAATGTCCAGAATTTTTGTCTGGGAAAACTGGAAATGTCAGAAAAATGGTCTCTCTCCACCGGAAACACCCTGCCAACTTACGAATATTTTACTTTTTTTTCACTTTTAGAAAGGCAAAATTCCCCGTCTGCTCTGTGATCTTCTCTCTTGGGGTGTATTTTTATATACACCCCAAGAGAGAAGATATACACATATACATACATATTTACATTTATATATATACATATACACCCCATATATTTTTATGAATATGGTGTGTGGGTGCCAAAGCTCGTGAATTTATAGAAGGGAGGGGGAAATGCTTTAATTTCATTTTTGTCATTCAGTCAGTGTTCAAACGAAGATCGGAAGATGTCTGCGTTTTTGCCTTCCTTTCTGTGCGAGTGACACACATTCACAGACTTCTGACATTTTCCTGTTCATTGAATGCTTGCACTGAAATTTGCACTTAATTTTTAACAAGGAAAAATTATTTAAAGGTTATTTTTAGCACATTATTTTTTATTTTTAACCTATGTCATATTGAATTGTGCATTCCAAACTGAATATTGATTGTAACTTATTGGATAAGTCTACTTAGATGAGATGCCTGCTATTGATTGCATTTTTCGTTCGATTTTGCGTTTTTGTGTTCTGATGTTAAGTTTTAGACAAGTTTAGCTCTTCTTGATGGCAATGGGACAATAATTATTTCTTTGTTACTTTGTTACTCGAATACGACTAACTCAATCTAACCATCTGCACTTTAATTGGCTTTTTAATCATGTGTTGTTTGATTGTACTAGTAATTTCACCCTTTTCATGTCAGCTGTTAAAGCACCTGAATGCCTAATCAGAAAAATCCCCTTTAATGGTTCTCTATTGGCCTTATTCTTCATCGCCTCTAAGCAAAGGGGATCCAAAAAGATGAAAAAATAAAAATAAAAATTTAACAAAATGTCCCCAACTCACAAAATATTCAGGCTTGAATCCATGCTTTTCTTTCTTTTTCATGTTTTTCAACCAATGACAACAGGCTGGATGTTGTCATCACTGGTTTCCATTGCCGTTGCAATGAACACAGACGGCTTCCATCAACACAGTTGAGAAATAACATAACATCTAAACTTAGAACAGTAGATATATTTGCCCTTAGAAACTTTTCTTTCTTTCTTTTTATTCTTATGCAGGCGACAGAAATTAAAGTGTTAGATTTCAACAAAGCGTTCTTGGGGAGTCAGATTTTGACATCGGTAAAAAAGAGGATTTTTAATTTCTGCAGGATGGTGTTTTTGCCAAAATCCAAATGGTCGCAATTTTTTACATGTATGAGTACATTAATTCTACAGCCGCTATCCCTTCAGTCTGAAACGTTTCTTGGGTGACACTAAAAAAATGCTTGCAACGTTGAAACATTTTACAGCATTTGGTTGTTGTTGTTCTTTCAACGTTTTGCTGTTGACGTGCTATTTGTAATCTGATCTATTCCTTAATTTTGGTGGTTTTTTGTTTCACACAAAAGACGTTTGAAGCTTTTTTGCAAATGAAGAGAATGCTTGCGTATTCATCACACCCAAGCAAGTCTTCTACTACCGTTCTGCGTGCAACAATGAAATAATGGGACTGCTGGTCCCTCCCTGGGACGTACCGATATCCGATGCCCATCACAGAAGGAAAAGAATGCTTTGAGAGCTGTTTGAAAACTATTAAACCTACTTTCCTCTAAACTATTTGCAAAACGTGAAATGAAATTGTTTAGTTTCACTTGCTAGAAGGTGCAGAGTGCAGGAGGAACCACAATCCTTGGAGCTGTCTTTGGCAACTGTGCACTTCCACACCTATAACCAACCTCTAACTGAGCAGTCCTCCTCTAACCTCCTTTTAGCAAAGCAGTTCGTTGCATGTCCGCACATTCGTTGAAATGAATCTAAAGCAAAGTTGCAAATTGGAATTTTGCCAATCTCAAACAAACACAAAAAGCATACAATAACAAGACTGTAATCAATTTTGAAAATCTCAAAAAAAAATTTGAGGGGATTTTAAAAGAAAACTCACTCGACGGCTTCGTCAACCGAGAGCAGGATGTCTTCACAACATCAATCAGCTCCTCCAAAACTGGAGGATAAATCGTTGAGTGCGTTTTTTAAATCTAAAGTTCTCTCAAGCTTACACCCCGCTTGGCTTATGGCGATCACTTTGAGGGGAGTTGTTATCACACCTTATCAGTCTGTTGGTGTCAGCAAATGCTGATTGGTTGAAATTTTCCTCAACTGTGTGAGAGTCCTGCACCGTGACATTTTCAGCCCAATTTTGGAATCGCTCCTTCTTTGTCAAGTGCTTGCCTGAATCACCCGCTACCACCAGTCAGTGCATGAGAAGAAAAGATGTTGTCATTTTGAGCCACAGTGATGAGGATTTGGCACAGTCAATTGGGAGGGAGGGTGGGGGCATGGGGCTGGGACACCATTTTTCAGATAAGGAGGTGGCAAAGTGGGTCTCTTTTGGAAACCCTTCCTCAGCTGTATGAGATCTGGGGCATCGGTCCACGTGGGTTCCAAGAAGCCCCTCTCATCTTGGATGGGGGGGATGCGTTGAGATGCTTTAATAATGCACTGGAACCTATTTTACGATGGCATACGCTTTGTTGACAACAACTGATGGGTGATCCACAATCCATGATGCTCATGATTGACTGACTGACCCCAGCCTTTAAAAGTTCAATCATTTAAAGTCTCTATTCGGTTGTAACCTGACTTTGGTGGTGGCAAATTCTCTCATTTTAAAATCTCAAGTTGCTAAAATCTTGTCAGCACACCTGCGCTCAACACACCTGCTGTCATGACTTTTCAGACCTTTTCATTGAAATCAGGGTTATCTCAGTCTTCTTTCACTTCATCCAACACCATACCATGAACTTGTGATGTTATGTCATCAGTCAAAAGGCAAGGCATTCGATTGCTTTTGAATGATTTTTGATCTTTTGTTCTCTAAATTTCCTTTTGGCAATAGCACACGATAATAAACAAACATCTTTAAATTGACATTTTAATCTCTTTGAGTTATCAATGTTTATCATCGAAGTAATAAACTAGTCCATTAGTTACCTGCTGAGTAATAAACAATTTTAAACTGAACCTACTGCTAGTCTTTCTTTTTAAAGAGTTCCGTAAACTTGAAACGAGAAATGACTATTCTGGCCAGTTTATGTTATTTCATTGTAACATTTGTATTTTGTTCTGAATATTATGTGTTTTCTTGCTGCTTTGTGGTGACATCTGGTAATTTTCTCTCTGGATAATGTTTTTTTTGTTCATCATCGTAATCATGGCACCTGACCAAAAGCTCCTAAAAATTAAATGCACACACTTCAAGTAGATTGGGATGCCCTCCAAAAGTGGTTCAAATTGCACAGTTTGTGGAGGCCATCACAAATTGGACAAGCTAATGATTTTAATCAGCTAATGATCAATATTTAGTCTTCTTGCTCATCTCTGCTGATGCATGGAAGGGAGGTCATTCAATGATATTGATATGATTTGGGTTTGAATTTTAAACCAGAGAGGGTTCTGCACCCAATTGCTTCGATATGCTTTAGTTAAGGGGCAAATGGCAAAAATACCTTTTGAGTTGACAAAAATGACTGAAATCAGGAAAGTTTTTCGTTGCTTAAACTTCTCAAAGGCTGGGTGGGACATGGCAAGGAAAAGTTCGACCATGGGACCACAAAATGTTGTCTGATTTCGAAATGAATCATCTCTCTTCACAAATCTTCAATTTTCTCGGAACAGAACCAAAATGTTTTTTTGTGTACGGCAGCAACTTTCGAATGCTAAATCTCAGCTCAGTCACAACAGAAGGTGAAAATTTTGCATGCTCATACAAGGCAGTATGGTTGAATGGTTGATTGTTTTCCGAAATGGTAGAACGTTTCCTTGTGTCTTTTAAAATCATTTTTTTTTCGTGTTCTGATGTAAAAATTGCAATTGTTCAAAAATCAGAAAAAGTCATGCTTTTAGCAGTGCAGTTGTCATGTTAAGAAAGAAATTGTGTAAAATTGCACGTTGTGTTATAATGTACGTTATCGATCGATCAAAGTAATCAATAAAATGTTAAAAAATCTTTGTTTTGTTTTAATTCTGATGCTTTTTTGTTCATTTTTTCTCAAATAAACGCTGATCTTGATGGAATCCATCCATCGGTGAGCTCCAGTTGTTTTCAATTGAGCATAAATTTTGAAATCTATCGCTCACTCCTAACAAAAACGTATTCTCATTCCATTCACTCAGATTCAGGGTTAATCTGAAAGGTGTTGTGTGTGAAAAATTGAGGAATTGGCATGAAAGTTCCGGTTACCATTGCAACCGTACATTTTTTGGAGAAAAAAGCCAGTAGGAGTGGGATTTTGGTGAAACATCTCTCATTTTTTTATTTATTTTTTTGTTTTTTTATTTTGTTTGTTATTTTTGTTTTTTGACCCCAAATGGGGCATTTTTATCATTTGAATGTGAAACAACAAAATGTCAATTCATTTAACAAAATTATGTTCTGAATGGGGTGAACACGAACAGAAAGCAACTTTTTCGTCAATTGATTTGATTTTCTCTAATTTTTGATACATAGCATTTTGAACCCCTTTTTTGCTGGCTAACGTCTGCACCATTTCAACGATTGTCATAAAATAAATGCACTACCAACTGCAGCTATGGAAATTTCCAAAAAATGAGTCAAATTGCAATCATCGGCTTAAAAAGGACTAAAATTTGGCACAGGAAATGGGCCAATAATGTCTTGATAGAGGCAGCAAAACAAAAGATGCTCAACATACGGAATCCCACTGTTCACATGCTCTATGTATTTCGGCCATTCCACGTCTGAATCAGTCATCCAAATGCTGGTTTCCCTCCCTACCTAATGATCAAAATCCAAGACATAAAATTAGAATGGCAGCAGATGTGTGCGTATAACAGAAGCGTATTACACATCCTTATGCTGTTGCTTTCTCTGCAAGATGGATGGCAAGGCACAGATGTGGATGGTGGGAAACTAAAGGACTTCAACTCACTCACTCCACTGGCACTGGCCAGTTAGAAGTTGCCATCCAGAAGAAGCCATTTAATGCCAATGCACAGGCACCATAGTTAGCAAAATTGGGAAACATAGTTGGCAAAATTATAACAAATAGGCCCCGCTAAACATTCGAAAATATTGAAATTGGCGACAGTTTTAGCTCCAGAGAACGTGGCTCTTCATCTAGCAGAAGATCGAAACATACAAATCGCTGGTCCAGCATCACAAAAAAAAACCGAGACTCTGTCCAGCATCAGCAACCAGCGATCTGTCTGTTTCGATCTTGTGCTTGATAAAGCCATACATTTACAGGGGTGAAACGTCGCCATTTTTAACATTAAAGAACGGTAGCAGCCTATTTGTTATAATTTTGTCAACTGAGAAAATGTGTGCATTGAACTGTTCAATTGCCAGTCATGCAATCGCACTCCAGTTGCTTCAAGGCGAGCAAAAAGTGGCTGTGTTGCCTTATTTGTTGTGCCGATTGTGTGTTAGTGAAAAAAGTCAAACAGTTCGGAGAGTTGAGGGTAGTTCCTGACGTTCCTGTTCATGGTGGTCAAAGCAGACAGTTTTGCCTCACGTTCTCTGCCGAGTGTGTGTTTCCAAGTGTCGTGAAATATCACCCAAAACGGGGCAGGTCCAACGAAGACATTTGTGGTATCTTCCTCGGCTCTGATTCAACTCAAAGAAGGCCGACATAACTGTTACGTGAAGTTCTCCAACCAGTGCAAATAGTTCAGTACATGAAAAATATGTGCATCGAATAAAAAATGCCAAAGAAACTGAGAACCTTCCAAGGTGCAGTCTGCATGCGGCTGACCTCATGAGGACATGCAACACAAAAAGGCCCAAAACGGGAGGCCAAAAAAATGCAAAAAAGGCAGAACGACATTCATTCAACAGAGAGACAAAGGTGAATCAAAAAGAAATTAGAGTTGCTTCATAAAATGGAAAAAGAAGCTTCTTCATTTGATTTATCTGTTAAAATCCATCGAAGTAGGTAATCCGTCCCTTGGCATGAATGCAAGGCTGATGCAGCCTTTTGAGCCAACTGCTCAACGATATTCTGAAGTTGGTCAACCAGATACACCTTTTTGTTCGCATTCACCATGCTGCGTTGGCTAAGACCCATTCCTTTCTTTATTCCCGTCCAATGTCAAAACTCAAATGAGCCAGCTCCAGCCGGCAAGCAATATCCAGTGCGGTGACTATTTCACAGTTAGCTAACTTCCTCCAGTGATGCATTCTGAGGGGGAGGAAATCACTCAAATGTCAGAATAGCACTGCCAAGCACTGGCTGTCAAAAGTTGCCAAGCATAGGCAGTCATCATAAACTGGGGGGGGGGGGGGGGCGTGAATTACGATGGCAAGTCGTCAGTCCCCGCGGTTGCTTTTTCATCGTCTCGTGTGGGAATACAATCTGATGATGATGGCTCTGTTTTTGAGCAAGGGGGACAGTTTCAGCCTGTATCCCTGAGAAAAAGTCTGCCAGGAAAACTTGTCCAGATGACTTGTCTTGTTGAGGATGTTTTGTGTCTGCAAAAACGTCATTGTTCAAGGTGCCGCTGGTCAAAACAACCATGACTTTAGCCATATTCATAGCACTCGGCCACATCATTGGCCAAAGTCGGCAAGGGGGTCTTTGTCAACCTCTGCAGAGATGCTATATCCCCAGGTTGCACCACACGAACCAAATATCATTGTTCAGGAGGGTATCAGAAGGAAGGAAGAAACAGAAGGTGTCAGAATCATCACAACAGGTTGCAGCATGAAATTTGTGGAACAAACAACAACATGAAACTTTTCATGTTATAACATGTTTGAGATTTCGGATCTGCATTGGCCAAGCTGACCGAGTGGAATTTCTCAAATCTTTGGAGGCCTCTAGTGGGCAGTGCATAATGCATGATTGGTAATATTTTGAAAAGATAGCATAACTGACCCACCAAAACTGCAGACACTGCATCTTGAGTTTTCTAAATTTGGGTTCTGTCAGAGCTGGGGTTCCCAATTTCTTTCCAAAATTGCACCGATGCTGTGCACGATGGCTGCTTCTGCATTCCGATGTTTGGTGTGCATCACCGGCCACTTCCTCTTTTGGAGAAAATGCACAACGAATTTCAAGTGATGTCCTGCAGTCAACAGCATGGAATGATTGATCCCCTCCCCAAATGGATAACCATACCCCCGACTTATTTGACAATCTTGGGCTTGGAGACAGTGCTCAAAGTGTGTGGAAACTCTGGGAGCATGTGTTCCAGTTCCACCCAGCCTGACCATGTGGGAACGCATGTAGAAAACATTCCCTGAGCCCTTAATGTTCCACAGCCGGAAAATTATCAAAAGATGCACCCAAAGAGCTCCCACTTGAACTCTGCAGGATTGATTTTCGCAACTTTGAATGCACAGACACATTGACCCATTCTACCAACTGAATTTTTGTGCCTTCCTTGGTGGGTGAAGTGCTCTCCTTGATGGACAAAAGTGCCCTGGGACTTTTGCTGTTGCCCTTTTTCGAAGAACCGTCACTGCAGTCTTTACGGAACACTCAAAACAGGCCATCCTTTCGGAGAACATTTTGGTGAGATTGGAATCAAAACACCTGTTCTCTGTCCTTTGAATGAAAATGGTTGGAATTAGAGTTCTGCTGAAGAAATACATGCTATGCTGTTCGTTAGGCACAGTTTTGCCATTTTTTCCGTGATCTGTTAGGATGGCCATAACTCAAGCTTACCATGATTCATCATGGGCACCGACCGCCATGGGCTCATCAGTAATACAATATCAACAGTGCTTGTAGTGTTGGGCACCAATAAACAACACTTGAACCATGAACCCCGGCATTTTATCACATCCCAACATTTTACATTTTTTTCCTGAAATGGTTTTGATGTTTTGTCAGTGAAAATATCGGGATTGTTTTAAACGCCCAAAATCGCCAATTTTCCGGCTTTCTCACTTTGAAATTTGAACAAAATTGGTTCAAGAGATAATCAACTTTCTGTCGGCGAACCCAGTCTCCAGTACTGCTCGTTTTTCTCATCTCCTTCAGACTTGCGAACTGTGCGCACCTAGCGGCGAGAAACAGAAACATGAAAACACGCTTCACTCAGCAAGCGAATTTTGAGCGGGGAACGGCGGAGCTTCCTTTACCTTTTGTTCCAGTGCCATGCTTGAACTGAAGCATGTAAAAAGCAACGAGAATCATTTTTGATTTCTCTAATATGCTTTGCCACCGTTGTACGAGCAGAACAGTAATCCACTGTTTTCCGTTAGCAAGATCTTTGAATGCTCTTTGCTCATTTGAATGCTCTGTTTCCATTCTTATTTTCTGGTTCATTTTGTAAATCTAGCAGAAAGGTCTGTTCTGTTGTCATCTGTTGAAAAGTGCTGTTCACGTCGTTGCATCAAAAATGCCAAATCCATATGGAAGTCGTCGACCGAACAAAACTGTAGAATTCATCAAAAGTTGTTACCATGACCCATTTCGGTGGTAAGAAGATGCGTTCGATCTAATCTGTTTATTTTTTACATTTAAATACAGGGTGTTTGGGAAAAAGAGGAAAAAGGAAACGGGGAAGCTCCTAATACACACACGATTTAAAAATATTCAGTCACATTTGCTCCGATCCCCATTTCCTAAACATACATGGGAAGGAACTCATAAGTGGAACTCATAATGTACTTGGTAATTTGTGGGAAAATTACCATTTCGCTAAAACATTTTGAAAAGCTCTTGCCCTGGTTGGTTTGGTTGGCCTGGTGTCGGTAAAGGTTCAGTTTTTTGTGATAAGTATTTCCTGAGCAAACTCTGAAGAAAACATTGATTTAATGTTTGCGTCGTATGGGCTGCGGTGCTTCGATTTGCATCTGATATGGAACCCCATCAAAACCCTCTGCTGAATGGATGGATGACAATTCCAGTTGGGCAGTTGGTCTAATTCTGATTGCCAGGCAGATGCACTTGCTTTTGAACGAACATGGAATGCCACATTTGGCCATTGCTGGGTTGGCTTTAAAATTCAGTGTGCAGTGCTAAATGGCATTTCTCTACCTGGAAGAGGCTCCTAAAATACGGAATTCATAGTGGCACTGGCTTGGGGGATAAAGAAGTACTCTTTGATAGTCACAAACAGTGGCAGAATGTGACAGTCATGTGACTATATTTCACCCCCTTAACAAACAAGGCGCCCAAATCAAACCACAAGGGAGGATTGGTTGCTGGAATCACCAGAACATTCATTTGAGGGATTTTTTGGGTTGCATGTGATTGATGTCAGCAAACTGGACCATCAGAGCACACATGACATCACTAGATATTTTCTTCGGACTTTGTTGAGAACAGATTTCCAAATATTTAAACTTACACCGATAAAATGCAACCGAACCAGCCCAAAAGCATCCAGAAAAGCTCATGTTGAAATCTTCAGGGCTCCATATCTGGAAATCTGTCCTGGTCTGAGGAAGTTTTTTCACTTTTCTCGCAGCATGGAAATAATAAAAAAAAAAAAAAACATTTCCAACAACAGCTACTTTTTCCTCTATTTTTTCCGAGCACCTGGACACTTCAAACTTCACTGCACATTGTTTGAGTTGAGGGTGGAGGGTTTTCAGAATCCATTCAGCTTGTACCATTTCTTTCTCTCGGATATGACATCACATTCATGTTGCCCTGCTTCCATCATTATTTTTACAAGAAGGAAGCTCCATGTTCCATCCCCCATCTGTTTTTTTTTAGTATGGAACTTGTTTTGGTGCTGTTACCCAGAAAAAACGCAGAGAAAAAGATAGATGGCTGTTGTTGCATGCAGCGCCATTTGTTCCCAATAAATGGCAATCTGTGTTAGGAGGAAAGGCTTCTCTTTAGAAGTTTTGCTGCTGGGAAGGAAGGTGCTAAAACATATTTGGGCTGGCTCTGTGTTATGGCTCTGCAGTTCAATAAACCATTCGGGGAAGCATGTTTACACAACAGACACCAACAACAGACGGCAGGCAGGCGCCCCAACCGAGCATTAATCTCCCGAGAGGGAAAGGGTTGGGAACAGATTTAGGTCAGGTTCATATATTGAAATTGAATTGAATTGAAATTCACCTTTATTTGAAATTTTAGAACAATAATTTAACAAAAACAGAGTCTTGAAGAGATGCCGGGAATATTCCGTTGTGGGCATCCCTTTTACAATGCACAGAAATTTGAAGATACAATTGCTTTTGGTGAAACGAAGCAGAAAACAAAGAAATAAAAAAACATGGCAGAGTCATTTTATTAGCTGAGAGAAAAAAAAGAAAGGAAACGGCAAAAAATACAATAAGAATATTGGTTTATTGAACAGCATAATTCGGATTTTTCTAGCAAATATGGTGCCCCAATCGAGCATGCTTGCACAAAACTCTTGCTGCCATCTGATGTTGGTGTCGGTTGTGTAAACATGCTTCCGGGAAATAGTTGAGACTCAAGTCTACATTAAACGATGATGTGATGAAACAAGAAGCTTCTTGCTGCATTGAAGCAATTCTGTGAATCGCCTGAAAATCTTTTGCTGCAATTTTTCAAAATCATATTTTTTTGTTTTTTTTTTTTTTTTTTGGTAAAGCAGAAGCGAGAAATCATCCTCCCTTTCCTTTTTTTTTTATCTTTAATAAAGTTAATTCATCCAACAAGAGTTTCAAACCAGAAGTTAGTTTCCAGGCAATTTTTCATTGATTTTTGAGCTGGTTCGCTGTTTTGATAAAATTGCCTTTTACGCAGGCTTTTTGTTTATCATTCATCATTCATTTGCCTTTCTGAGCAGCAATGACAGCCATGGGCAGGAAAACTCCTCACTTTTTTTCTGCACTGCGAATCATCCATCAATCATTCACTCCTAATTACCGAATTCACTCCTAATCATTTTCTGCACTCCTATTCATCTTCAGAAACATTTCTCATTCTTTATTGGGAAAAAGGAAGTTGGCAAATGTTCAAAGTTTGGTTCAAGTGATATGAGGCAGGAAGGTATAAAAATCGACATGCGATAGAGTACTGCAAACTCACTAGGACCATCTGGCTGTCTGTAACGGGTTATAACTTTAGTTTTTGGGGAAGAATGAATGACGGCCCAGTTTTCTCACTCTCCTGTTCCATGATCCAATTTCATGCAGAATGAATTTCAATGGTGGAATCCAGGACATTTAGATCTCTAAACGAAGCAAGAAAAACTGACCTCTGTCCGATTCTCCTTCTTTTGCTTTTGAGAATCAACACAACATGCTCGGACACACACAACAGCCAACCAGATTGAGGAGAGTGGTTGTTTAGTTGGTTGGTTGGTTGGTTCCAATTGGGTTTGGTGCAGTTTTCGAAGGTTTTTCTGCATCCAGGGTTTTTGTCTACCAACTGATGAATTCCGGGAAATCGTTTTTCTGACATGAACTGGGCACAACAGCATCAAGGTAGTTTTTATAGCACAATTAGAGGGTCTCTTTTCTTTCAAGGGCTCCCCCAAGTAAAAAAAAATAGATTTCACAATCGGGAAAGAACTGCTAAAGGATTACCATCCTTGACCCTGCAGCTGTGAAAAGCATATGCGGAACTCACCTGAGCTGAGAATTCGTGATGTCCAAGGCTGCCTTTGAGGCCAGATTCATCAGGTGATGACCAGTGCAGTGTGCCCCATCATCAATACCTTAACGAAAGCAAGAAAATAAAATAAACTTACCAACGTACGGGTATGCAACTGCTTGATTTCCTCTCTCTTTGGAAAGCATTTCCAAACACTTCCAATTTCTATTTCCACCGGAAAAGCAAGTCCAGCCACTGCTGCCAAATACCAGATGGAGGGGACGGTGCTAAACAAGATTAGAGAAATGTTTCTTTGTTTGGGAAAAATCTGGGAAAAAGGTGGATTTTTGTCAGGGATATAGATATAGGAATTATAATTCGTCTTCTAGCGGTCATGTACAAGATTGCAAATCTTCTGACTACAAGTGTCATTTTCTAAACTACCCAGGATTTTGTTCTTTTTATCCTGGTTCTTCCAAGAAAATGCAATTGAAGAAAAAGGGAATTGCGAGTAGTCATTGCAAAAGTTGACATCAACTCGAAAATAAACAAAAATAAATAAAAAAGGAATGATTGAGTGAACGATACAAAAACTTGAAAGGCTAGCTGCTCTTGCTTCTAATAACGTCTTTCGTTTCTCATTTTCTCTTTTTTCTTTTCTTTAGGTCACTCATCAAGAGTGTCGTGATGTTTGCCGTTGGTGTGAAAATTGCCAAGGAATGTATCGGACTTGATTTCAGTTCCGTTCCTCAACAGCAGTAGAGTAGAACAAGAAGAGCCTTCTCTCCCTCTAAGCACAGTAGCAGCTAGCTCCCGTCGATAGTTGCAGTTTTTCTGCCAATTAAGATGACGCACCATCATCTCTGCCTCTTTTTGATGCTTTGTTTAGCCGTTCAGCTTTGTCTATCTTTCAAGAACATTATCTTTGTTTTGACTGATGATCAGGATGTTTATTTGAATGGAATGGTAAGATAGTGGGCACCTGTTCCAGTTTGAAACGAAATCTGTTGAATTCTGTTGGTTTTTCTGTGGATTCAATTTATGTCGTTCAATTCCATTTCAATCAATTGAATTCTGGAATATCTCGTCAATTGGAATTGGCATAGTTAACCAGTTTGAGATATTTTTTAAATAAATAAACGTCTTTTCTTACAAAGGTTACATTTTCATTTGCCATTTTAGCAGAATTCCATTCTGCCTTTTCATTTCGGAGTAAATTGAAGAATTTGTGCTTGTATTTTTACCACCACCCCCTTCCCTTAACCTTACTGATCCGAATGGTGCAAAATTGAGTCACGAGTCATTCCAAATGGGGACGGGAGAAGGATGGGCAAACCCAGTTGATGCAAAATTGGGTCAAAACTTTTGAGATTATTGCAAAGGCTTGTATTTCCATTTCCCACCAAATGTGATTTTCGATTTCTATGTGCATCGAAAGAGAAAGAGAATCTCTCCCTCCGTTGACCACTTCATGCAGGCATGGCATGGCATGGTATTGGGCTTCCCTTTAGCCGGGTGTCTGCAGACCTGGAAGAAGAAGAAGAAATTGTCAGGGAATTTTGCCATTCTGGACAAGTCAGGGAATTTGTGAAAGTTCTCTGCAAAGTCAGGGTATTTTTTTTGGAAATTTCTCTTTCTCTAGCAAGTAAAGACTAGCTAGAGTAAAGTTTAGAAAACAGGGCTTGACTAGATATCTTCATCTTCTTTTCTTCTTTTGTACCATTGTGCAAGGTGAGGCCACACGTGGGCCACATTCAACAAGGCCATGTTGTAGGCCTTGTTTTTTTTCAGGCTTTTTTTTTTTTTCATTTATTCTGGCTATTGACTATGCTGAGAGATGGAGAGCAATGAGAACCCAAAATGTCTGGAATTTTTTTGGAATTGCCATCTGGAAAACCTGGAAAAGTCGGGAAATGATCTTTGTTCGTCTGCAGACATCTGTTGTTTGGGTTTGCCATGATTGGGCCTCGCAGTTCGGTACCAGGGCAAAATGGGAGGTTTGGGTGACGTGGGAGGCTTGAGGAATTCATTCATTTCTCTTGAACCAATCTCGTCACACGAAGATGCAGTTTCTTTCACTGGAGAGTGGGGGCCATGCTGCTTTGAACAAGGTTTTATAGGCGAAAAGGGGGGGGATCATGGGAGAAGAAGACATGGCATCTCGAGATGGTTGAAAATCGAAATGCCTTAAAATGGGTCTAAAGATCATAATTATTATTGTTTTGCCGTTTTGTTGCTTTGTGCTGACAAATTCGCTGGTGAAGAGAACTGACTAAGGGGAGACATGAGAGAAGAAGGTGATAGGGTGCTGGGAAAGAACCCATGCCGTCTTCTGTGGATGCAAACGTGAACTTTTAAACGTGCATTTCCTGACTTTGATCGGTGATTTTCCCGGACACTTTTCGTACTCTATTTTAGAATGGCTCAACAGATCGAATTGCAGTTTTTGCATTCGGAAGGGAAACATGCGAGTATTGAAAAAAAAAGTTTTGACCATTTTCTTCACAGACCAATTGGTGAATGATCATGGTATATCTTACGTCGATGAAAATTTTATCTAAATTTTCGGAGTGTTACGGATGATTTTTCAAAAAAAAAATGTTCTGATGCTTTATAGACCCTTTATAAAACACATTTCTGAAGAAAGAAAAAAAAAACATTTTTGGAAATTTTTGGGGTTACCCCACATTCCCTGGGAAAATCATTTGTGACCCATTATTGGGTCACAGATGACCCATTATTGGGTCATCTGCCCCATCCCTTCTCTGAGGGCCATCCATCCCATATCGATTATAGGAAAGCGAGATGGCCATACGAAAAGTTTCAAGAGTCTGAAAAGAGAAATTCCATCCAATTTGTTTTCACGGTTGGATAGAAGAGAATTTAAGACAGCAATGAAATGTGGTGTAACCAGTGCTTAAATTGAAGGGGCGACGCCCCCTAGTGATTTGACTGGAGGAACATCACTCACCCCCAAAGATGCATCATTCTTCGTTCACCCAAACTGTGCAATTTGGCTTCACACTAAAGCCGCGTCAGAATGGACAGATTTTTGTCGACTGACTTTCAGATCGTCTGCAATTGTCCAAAACAGATTGTCACTCCATATTATGTGCAAAGGAGAACATTGGAGCATTTATCATTGCCATTTGTTTCGAGTGACAATCTGTTTTGGACAGACGATCTGAAAAAGTCTGCCGACAAAAATCTGTCCATTCTGACACGGCTTAACAATGACGGCCAATTTTTTGGAATTAGTGTCCTTTCTTTAAAAAAAATTTTTCCAAAAGCAGCAACAATTGATGGGTGCTGCAGCATAACACTAGCAGGCATGAAACATGGCATCCCTTTCAATTCATTCCTCTTTCCTCTCCCTCCCTCCCTCCCCTCCCAATTTTCCTCAATGCACTCAGACACAGCATGAGACAAAAAGTGTCTCCCTCGTTACTTTTGAGAGAATTCTACTGGATGGCCATTCAGAATTTTATTCCTTAAAAGTTTGGTTATGATTCCAATTTCCAATGCTCTGCCTTGAAAAGGAAAAAAATAACTTTCTGCTTTCAGATTCCGATGGAAAAAACTTGTGAAGTTTTCAAACATGGTGCTGTTTTTGCAAATGCTGTAAGTGATAGCGTTGTGTTCGTAAAAGCTTCATACGTTATTACATTCTGTTAAGTTTTTATCATGCTCTCCATACACCATTGGTTCTTTGTCTTACGAGAATTTTTCCTTGAAAGAATGGCAAATCAAACTGACAGCAACGTTCATTTGCAGGTCAAGCTTTAAGGTGATAAAACAAGATAAAGGGAATCCTGTCATCCCCTTCTTCCGGAACTTATTTTCAGAGTGCATCACATTCCATCTGATTATCTAATCAATTCATTGCAATTTAGCGAAATTCGACTGCCGACCTGTGCTAACCTTGTGCCGAAAGTGGTTGGGATGCATAAGCTGGTGCTGTGTGTTTTTGTGTATTCACATGAAATTCTTAAGAAGGAACAAATCACAGAAAAAAAAATTGAAAAAAAAAATCATGGACGGCCACCACATCAGCATCATTGCAAGCAGACTCCAGGCAGTTGGTTGGTAACAGGGCAGGAGGAAATCTCAGGTCAGGTGGAGGTTGTCCGCTTCAGTTTTAATTCAACTGAGCCGGCGCAAATTAACAAAAAATTTATGTCGGTTCAGTAAACAGACATTTGGAAAATTCACTTCAGGGAATCATGTTGTCCCTCAACTTTGTAAAAAAAAAAACAGCAAAACGACATTAAAAAACAAAAAAAAAAACAGAGCAAAACGACATTAAAAAAAAAGCAAAACGACATTAAAAAAAAAAGCAAAACGACATTAAAAAAAAACAGCAAAACGACATTGATGTGTCGGAGGATCCTCTGTTGCTATCAATTGTCTTATCAAAAGTGAGCTGGAAGTGGCCGACAATTATTGATGATGGCTTTCTGCAAAGAAGGATCCTGTAAACGTTACCAATGTTGTGAAGATCCAAAAGATGACTTTTTAAAGGTGAACAACAAAACAGATTATAGACCTGCACTGCATGTCATGTTCTGAAAAGAAAATCCCTGCCTGCCTGGTTGTGTTTGTTCAGAATCGTTGCGTAGCGGCGAAATATCTACTGACCCGTCCATCAACCAGGAAAGGATCTAAAGACCCAAATCACACCTTTTGGGGATCTTTTGGGGCCTGACACCGCAAGAGTACCATAATAAATGTGTTTCTTCTCCAGAACAAATTCTATTGCAAAATTCAGCAGATAAACGGACTCTCATGTTGGCATTTCCAAAAAAAATGGGCTTTGGTTTGGGAATGGTGTCCCATCAGTAAGGTTCCATTTGCCAGGTGAATCTCAAAACTAACAAATTTCGGCACATTTCTGGAAAAGGTGCCTTCTTCACCTCGATTTCTTGCAATGCCTCACCACATAACAATCCACAAATTAATTATGCTTTTTTGGTGATCTCTTTTTGGGATGATTAAATACCAATTTCCTCTGAGGTTGTTTTTTGTGATCTTCAGGGGTCGGATTTATGAAGCCATGAAGATGAACCATGGCACAGGTCACGTAGCCAGGTGGACGTCCAAGACAACACTGAAATGAAGTGCAACCCCCATACCATTAAAATAACCCAGACCCACGAAAAAAGTCGGGTTTTGGAGACCATCATACGTAATTGGGGAGCCTGAGCTCATTAGCCGATGAGAGTGCTCTATTGAGTTGTTTTTCAGGTGAGCTCACCCACTCCCACTAACGAAACATACAGAAAAAAACATAATATGGGAACCCACTTGCAAAAATGGGTGCTGTGCTTTGAAGTTGATTTTCCAATGACCCCCCTCTGTCTGCTTACCTCTTTTGCTCTAACATATACGGAGGGAGAATCGCAGCAAAATCGATTTCAATTGAAATTGTTGTTTGTATTTGAGTCTTCAACTGTGGCAGAGTAAGCAGCACTGCTCTTGTACCTGATATACGGAAGGAGGCCTATACAGACGAGGATGCAATTAATGTCCACATTCTCCTTCGTCACAATAAAAAAAAAGCAGCAGGCCTCAGCAATTTTGATTTTTCTGTTGGATGCAGCATGGCTTTTTATCTCCCACCCCTCCCCATCGTGATGGCGGAGCCTTCCATGAAATCAAACCAAATCAGTGAACTTTTTGATTGACCACATACCCACCTGTCAATGGGAAGCACTTTGCCTATCTGCCACTTGCCAGTCAAGCAGCAATGATGTGACTCTGACAACAAAACACAACCAGCAATCATTTTTGCCAAACCTATCTTTCTTTCTTTTAAAACAAAACAACTCAAGTGATCTTGTTCAAATGGCATCCATAAAAAATGTGTAAAATCAATCGCATCACAGTCATTTGATTGCATCCCGTCCACAAGTTGCTTCCTTTCCCAATCACATTGAATGCCCCTTTGGCCTTTACCTTGAATAGTTTATTTCCATTCCATTCGAAAGCCTGCCTGCATTTATCTTAAGTGTTTGCTTTTGCTTAGTTTTCTGCAGTGCAATTTTTGGTGAGCATTGGCTAGTCTTGTTGCAGACTTAACATTGGCACAATAATCGTGTTTTTCCATGAATAAGAAATCAGAAACACACAAACCGATTGAAAGAAAAAAGCCCGTTCCTTTAAATTACAAGATGCCTTGAGAAACATGCTCTGAATTATTGTAGTCAAACTGTCATCTAAAAAGAGACATCGCCATTGGCGGGGTGGAAACTTGGAGAACTTGAAATAGAAAAAGAAACCTCACTCGACGATTTGTTCTCCAGTTGAAGGCAGAGGAGCTGATCTGCTAGTTGGCTTCGTCAACGGAGAGCAGGATGCCTCCGAAACTTCCTCTCCGATGCCTTCAACTGGAGAACAAATCATCGCGAGTGAGTTATCTTGTTTGACATCCACAATGTGATGTTTTGACATTAAAATCTGACGCCGACGGCCCTATATGATTCCACATTGTTGGCCCATTGCAATGGTAGATCAGTGATTTCAGAAGACGTGGCAACTCTCACGGTATAAAGGAATGATGGGTGTGGTGTGGGTGTTTGCGAGGTTGAAGTGATATGGAACTTCCCAAATGGAACAGAAGTCAAAGCCTGAGGATTGCTCAGGCTAAAACGGTGGCCACAATTGGCTGAAGCTTCACAATTGAATTGAGGTCACACGTTCACTATTATTTGGAGCTCATCTCATCTCTATTGACCAATTTGATTCCTTGCATTGGGGACTGTGTCGGAAGGGCTGCATTGAAAGTGGGAAAGGGTGCAAAGATGATTAAAATATAGAGAGTTACATACAGCATGTGATCTGAGAGAGTGGAACTCTCCTTTACACTCTCAATGTTAAAAAAGCACCAAATATCAAATTGAAGGGACCTGGAATGGTGTGATGCAGATGGAAAATATTTGAAGAGTTTTGCTGAGAATAACTGTTTGCTTGGTGAAGTAGAGAAAATCACTCTCGGCAGAATGCACCAATTTGCCTAAGCTTACCCTAAAACTAACACTTGGCTAAGTGACAGCGAAGTGCTAGTCACAAAGCATTGCACCAACAATAAGTGGTCGCTGAGTTACATCTTAGCTAAGTTTTAGCTAAGGGGTAGCAAGCACGAGCGAAGTGCCAACTGATCCGCCTTCTGTCAGGAATTGCAATGCTTTGCTATATGGAGCTTCTTTCGAAATTTTGTTTCGGCAATATCTCGACACTGGCTGCGAGTTGAGCTGCTATAATGGTCTCTAAAGACGCCAAAAATTCAGGAGATGCGCTCATGTAGAGACGATAATTTCGCTAAGATGACTCCTTCACCCTCAAAAAGGAGGAAGAAAAATAATTGTTTAGAGGATCTTTCTGCAAAGCCATCGCCGAGAATTGCCACAACAAATTTCCTGTCGATCAAAGCTTCATAAATTACAATATTTTTCGCAAATCAAGACTGCGCGCATTCGACCACGATCTGATTAAACATGCTGCAAACGAAAAGTGAGAAGACAGTGCGAACGGCACCATAATTATCATGACGACACCGAAATGGGGCGTGGGGGTGTTGCATGAAAACGAGTTTGTATAGATACCTCATTGGTGAACAAGTTTAGTCAGTTGAGGGAGACGGAACAAACTTCTTATTCGCGCCTGAATTCCAGAGATGAGCGGAAATGGAAATTTGCAGTGGAGTCGGAATCGGGGCGGAACTTCGTGAGGTCGGAACGGAAACGGAATGTTTCGGAATCGGAACCTTGTTTTCGGAACCGGAACGACATTCCGTGTCGGAATAGCTGCGGTCGGAATTTATGCGGAATCTCGGTTATACAGTGTACAATTTTTGAATTTTGTACTGGTAATTCAGATCTTTTAGGAAATTACCTGAAGGAAAAGTCGGCCCTTCAGGAACTTCGAAAACGCACAGGAATAGAATATTTTCGCACTTCCGATAGTTTTCGGTACAAACAATTCCAGCTTTTCGGAATTCCGAAATTGTTCGGAAATTTCCCGACTTTTTGGGATTCCGAACTTTCGGAATTTCGAAAAGTTCCTGGATATTGAACATCTTTTCTGTTTACCGATTGGGGTCAGTTTTGTCCTAAATTTATTTCGGATTTTTCCTAAAAATTTCATTTTAGTTGCCGGAAATTTTGGATTTATTTTTCCAAATTTTTGTATTTTGTTTTCCGAAATTTTTGCATTCATTTTTCTGATTTTTTCTGAAATTTTGGATATTTTCTCCGAAATTTTGCGTCTATTTGTCCAAACTTTTGTATTAATTTTTCCGAAATTCAATAAATTTTTTCCGGTATTTCGGATTTTTCTGAAATTTTGGATTTATTTTCCACATATGTATTTCGGATTATTTTTTCAAAAATTTGGATTTTTTTCCTTAGTTGAAAAATCAATTTGGAATTTCGGCAAAAATAGTCCGAATTTTCCAAGAAGGAAATGCAAATTTCCAAAAAATAAAAAATAAAAATTTTGGAAAAATATACGAAATTTCTCAAAAAAATAATCTAAAAAAATAATCAAAAGTTCGGAAAAAGTTATCCGAAATACCAGGAAAATAAATGCGAAATTTCGAAAAAACAAATCTGGAATTTCGGAAAACATAATTCAAAATTTTGGAAAACCTTAATCCGAAATTTCGGGACGCAACCGGTCCGAAATATATATTTTTTCTTTCTTTCATGGCAAATAGAAAAACAAATGAAACGGAAATATTTTTTGAGCGAAGGAAAAAAGCGGAAAGTTCGCCAGAAACTGTTCCATCATCCCTCCGATGTTTCAAAATGCAGGATGCGAATGCTCAATCTTGCCTGCAATAACAAAAAACGGAAAGGAATCCGCTCATCGCACGTCAAAAGGTAAGCTAAGTCTGATCTGGACCAACCAAGCACTAATGCTAAGATACCACTCAGCTATCCCTTGAGTTACATCTCAAGTTGGTGCAATGCCTAGCACTTTGGCTAATGCTAATGCTAAGCTTAGCCCTTAGGAGCGACTATCCCTAACCCTAAGTCTTAGGTCGAACTCCCACTAAGCTTAAATGTTGACGCAATGGAAATTGACACTTAAGTTCAAGATAAGTGTAAGCTTAGCGTTAGTCGTATTGGTGCATTCGGCAGTCTGTTTGGTGACGTAAAATTTGCGCTGAACTTTACTGTGATGTGATCCATAGATGAAATGAGCAAAATCGCTCCAACTCTTCTATCCAACTCTTCTATCAAAAACTTCGGTTGATCTGCCATTCAACCCGTGGAAGGGGAAGGGGCACATATAATGATAGCTTGGTGCCAACAAATTGGGTCAAACAACTCACCAGTTTTCTCCAACATAATTCTCCATCCAGATGCAAAGTGTGGTTTACAATTCAGGTGAGGTGGGAAGTTTCAAGTTTTGCGCTGTTTTTCTCTTGCCTTGGTACTGTTCACTGGTGTAATGGTAAAACTTTGCTAAACCATACGCCCAATGGGTATACATTTAGCTAGCACATGTGCCCAATGTAAAAAGCATTGGACGATTTTCTTTTCAGGCCATACTGTGCCTGCTGAAGTTTTTCCTGGACCATTCACCATGTGGGAGGACCGTATGGCCTCCATTTTTCCTCCTCAGCACTGATTTGTCCTTGTGTGAGTTCATGCAAAAAGCCTTTGAAAATCTCTCTGTAAACTCATATGCGCACTTTTTTAGGAAGGCAAATTAGGCAAATGAAGTTTTGTGTATAGTAAGTCTTCACTGAGATTTCTACCCTAATAAATACCACATGGTTTGCTGACTCAGCACATGAAGGATCGCATCAGTTTGTAGACCAAATCTGAAAAAGGGAAAGAAAACAACTCCAACTTTGCCGTTCCACCGATCCGATTGACATGAAATAAACACCAGTGTCTGCAGCCGTTGATGTGTTCATCATTTGCAAAAAGGCCCAAAAGTGTCCTGAAAAATGTGGCGAAAGATACGTGCAACAGAGGACTTAATGCCGTTTCCTTCTCTATAGCTTCCCATTGCAGAGCACCTGCTTTTCAAAACAGTGTCGTTTTGAAGTGAGTGGTTGGTTACTTTGATGACGTCCGATCCCTGCTCCAAACACAACCGACACTTGAACGCAGCTGACACTTGAAACAAAACAACGCATGCATTGTCATCTCCTCCCGGGCACTTCCTTTTCTGTGCTGGATCATGAAAAACGATTTGCTATTTGTGTGTTTGTAGATGGTCGTTCTCATTATTGGTCGAATTTGGATGGTGAGACGCACTGGGATGCAGAAGTTTGTGTAGAGATGCACCGAGTAACATGGACACTGCACAGATGCAGCGTGCTTCAAAAATCCAGCAGTTGAAAATCTTTGAAAACGTCAACAAAGTGGCCTTGTGCCGCCGTGTGTGTCATTTGTAAATCCATGGATAATCCCAATGTGTGTGGTCATTGCATGTGTCATTGACTGTGGTCATTGCACATTCGAATTTACCGACCACTACATCTGTTTGCATCCGCAAAATGCTGCAAAAAATTGGATAAAACATTGATCAAAGAAAATAGGCTGGATTAGGTTGAACATGTCAGGTTGTCGTGAACAACATGTCAGGTTGTGGGTCAGTGGCTCTGTTGCCAGCGAGAGTGTAAAATAACGCCTGCTAGGATCAAGAGGTCCCAAAATTCGAATAAGGAATGCAAACACGCATTCTGGATAATCCCGAAGGAAGACGGGATTCTTCAGAAAGTGCAAGGAACTGTTGCAATTCCAAGGATCTGTCAAAAATGGACTGGGCCAAGTTGGCGGACATGATTGGCTGCCAGCAGTCGGACATAAAGAGAACTCCCGATGTGCTTTGGGAAGAGAGAAAAAGAAACATTCGTTAGCGCCTAATCCGATCATTGATGAGACTCGGAGAGAACTAAACAATTAAATGATTAAACGCACTTTTAATTGACATCTTCAAATGTGTTTTGTCTTCTTCACTGCCAGTGATTTTTGTCTAGGTGCTCAGCCGAGCAAAAAGACATTCAGGGAAGCCACACAAAACAAGGGCGAATCATTCAATTTCAACGACATTCAATTTCAATGCCGTGCGACAAAGTCAAGATCAGTTCCATGTTTTTCGAAATGCCTTTTCACTGCGATCTTGAGGAAAATTTCGCCACCTTGGCAGTTTCTTTTGATTGCCTTTTATCAATATGTCCTTTCTCTCTTCTCTCAGTTCACAACAACACCAATCTGCTGTCCAAGTCGTTCAAGTATCCTGACGGGCAGATATGTCCACAACCATGGCACAAAAAACAATAGCTTATCAGGTGGATGCAGTAATTCTCATTGGGTGGAAGGAATTGAAAGGGATGCTACTATTCCAGTCTTTTTAAAGCAACATAACTACACTACGTTCTATGCTGGGAAATATCTCAACCAAGTGAGTTTGAGGGGTGTTATTTTATTTGATTTCATTTCATTTGATGCAGTGGCGTTGAGGGCTGGTTTCATAACACCCCCATCTTCCAAGAGCCTGTGACGAGGTGCACTGTGTGTGATGCTGTGAAGAAGATGATGCTACTCTGTTACGGTGCAAGATCAGCAGCTGATCAGCAGCTGATCTTGCAGCATCTGATCAGCAGCTGCTGATCTTGCAGCAAGATCAGCAGCTGATCTTGCACCGTAACGGATATAAACTTATTTCGTGAACGTTTTTTGAAGGTTTTGAGCACTCTGCAGCACAAAGACATGGTGTACAGCGGCGAGAAAATTAATGATACCACATTGGTGTCGCTTTGGTTTCGAATATTCGGGGAAATCTCAAACCCATCGATATTGGTTTCCCATGATTGATTTGACACATATCCGAACAACAAAGTCCCATTTTTTGAATCTGAAATTATCACAATTCTCACAAATTTCTCTGAAAGATACAAAAAACGGCATGTACTTGTGGCACAAGTAATTTTCTCGCCACTGTGGGTAGGGTTTGATTGTCTTTTTGTTCCTTGATTCTCTTCTTGTTCCTTGTTTTAAAACTGTGCAGTTAATGATGTCGTGTGAACTGTGTGTCTCTTTGACACTTGCGGCAATGTTTTTGAATTTGGGGAAATTGCTGATGTTCCATCTTTCTTTTCTTCCTTTCTCTCTTGTAGTATGGTCAAACAGAAACAACTCCTCCAAGTCATATTCCAGCAGGTTGGGATTGGTGGATTGGTTTGGTTGGAAATTCAAAATACTACAATTACATTCTTTCAGTTAATGGAACTGAAGAACATCATGGCTCTGATCCTGAAACGGATTATCTGACGAATGTTATTGTTAGTTGGAAACATTAATTCTTTGCATCTTTTTTTTTTTTTGAATTTTTTTTCACTTTTCCCCGCACACATTCACTGTTCAGTGATCCCACTTCCAAAGGTACTGAATAAAGGTTTCTCACTTTCTTTACTTAAAGAGTGGAAAAGTGGACATATGCCTGGAAGGGAGGGAAAATATCTCCCATGCTTCTCAGTGATGGATCCAGCGGGGGCAGAGAGGGCGACCGCTCCCACCTCGCTGGAAAAAATATTGATTTTTATGGAATTTTTGAGGAAACCCAGAATTTTATGCCCTAAATATGAACCCCAAAGATCAGAATTTCTCTATCCACTAGCGGACTTTGTCTCTAAGATCCCCTTCCTCCAATGAAATCTGCTCGTTTAAAGCCTGCTGTGGATCTTCCCAAAGACTCCATACCGAAAGCACCCCTGCATCCAGCCTTGAAGAGTGGCATCCAGTCCCTCTCTGATAGGCTCAATCCACCATTGACTGCTTCTTATTGCTTTGAAGGAAGCGGAAAGTTGAATTTGAACAAGACCCCACACATTCTAAAGACCTAATTCTTATTCATTTTTTCCATTCTTGCAATGAAGCAAAAATGATTCGGAAAATCGCCACCAGAGGCGATCTTTGGGAGCAAAGAATGCATTGCATACACAAGAGATTTGGTTGCAAATTGAAGTTATGCCCTTCAAAATGGCTTGGAACGGCGCATGAACAAGTTTATGGTTTTCACACAATAATTTAATTTCTACGACTGACGAATTTATTTTTTTCGACTCGTTGCGTCCGTGTGGCGTCATGACTTTCCCGCCTTTTTCACCATTTTTTTCATTTCTTCATGATTGGAAGCACTAGTTAGGAAAGAAAAAAAACTCTTCTCTTTTCCTTCAATTTTGAGACCCTTCGAATTTTTATCATTTTGCTCGACTTGCCCCACCCCTCTGTCAGGGTGGCAAAATTCAAGCACAAATCATGGCCAAATTTAATGCTCTTTCAAACCTCAGTGGGCTGATCGCATTCTTCGTCTTCATTCATTCTTAGCACATGGTCAGTCTTTCAAATGCTGGTCAGTCTTTCAACTTGTCTTGCTTGTCATGCAGAGGACATGCATCCACTGACATAAACACATTGGGAGGTCTGTCTCTGTAGCTTTTATTCCAAAAACGATTTGACATTGACAAGAACGCTGGAATTTCTCACAGTCAGTGATGGATGTCCAGAGGCGTTCTCCATTCGGCCATTGTGCAGTTCAGCTGCTGTCTGTGTTTTTTTTTTTCCAGTTCGGATGCCCATTGGCCTGGATCCCATTGTTTTACTTACGGCTTTGCAGGAAAAAAGGGTGTTTTTTTCTTTCATTCGAGGAACCACTGTATTGTGACGGAATCCAAATTATCTCTCAACGTTGTCTGCTTTCACCAAAAAAGTGTAGATAGATAAGTTGGTTGGTTTTCAAGTTTATCAGTGCCCATGATATAAGTTGTGAGGATCTTAGCTTTTCGTTCTGCATTGCTCATGTAAATAATTTTGTTGTTTGCTCTTGTTTAAGCGACAGATATTCAAGTTTTTGTTATTGGCAATTGAGTTTCTTTCATTTGAAATTGGCCAAGATTGAATGTGTGACAACCGTTTACACAGGTACCCTGTCAAGAAAGACCAACACTTTCTCTCTTCTCTGGGAGGGATTGACTCCTGGATTCTGAAAGGCACAAAGTCTTGGATTTGGATTTGGACACTTGTTCAATATCAGAATCACAATAAAACCAGTCTTATGTATCTGTAAATTGGGGTAATTGTATAGACCCATCCCAAGCGCATGTACACACTCTTTCTATTCGAGTCCACAGGCATTTTTTCCGCAGGCAACTTTTTTGTGAAAATGTTTGGTTGGAAAATGTTTGAAAAAAACTTTTTTCTTGAAGGGAACGAAAACGTGCATCCATCTTTTTGATTGCAGGTGGATACTTGCATTTGAACTGATGGATGTCTTGGCTCCTGTTTTTGTCTTTCAGGATATTTCAGAGGTGGACCACCACCTGATGGTGGTACCTGCAGACCACCACCAGGGTGGTCTGGTCCATGGGAGCCATGCCCCATTCGAGCCCCCATCTGCAGTGGCGTGCGGTCAGGGTAGGCAAGGCAGGCACTGCCTGCCCAAGAAAAATTTCATGTATCGTGCATTTTTTCATTTTTTTGCAAACATTTGCAACGGGGCCATCAAAATCCACAAATAATGTGGACTGAGCCATCTCCGAGAAAGGCACACTCTGATTTGCCTGCTGAGTCAGTGTCTGCTGAACTGAACGATTCCTCAACTGGGAACTCCCTTCTTTCCCGATCCCAACAACCACAGAGGTTCCCCTCCCACCCTCTTTCTCACTGGTCTTCCAGACGCAAGCAAATCCACTGCTCCGTTGGCGCATGAATTCAGAAGAGGCAAGTAATGGTTCTGCCTGCTTTGGGGGATCTGTGGGGATGTGATGGAGTCGATGCCGCACCATCCCGTCAGGTGAAATCACCCACTGCAAGTGGAGCAGTTCTTGTTGCCGAGTAGACACTTTGAAATCTGCCTCCAGCTGCATCTCTGCGGAGATCAAGCGTGAAGATTCGTGCTGTTCCGTTGTCTCCCACTGACCACAGCCCTCTGCTGTGATGACATCGCAGGCCAGCCTGTGATGAATGCTAACCTCGCTTCGCCAAAGGCATGCTGTCTTCAGCAATTTTTGAATGTCAAGTGCGGCCAAATGATGATTTTGCGGGAATGGGAAACAGAAAAAGGAAATGTTGGATTTGGCGTTTGAAACAGAAAACATAAGATACTGGTGTGTGGGCAAAAATTTGTGAAATGTGGTCCCAATTGAATAAGCTTTTGAAGTCGGTGCCACAATTTGTGAAGCCAATGAATTTCAATGAATTTGTGTTTTTGATGAAGACACTTAGCGTTTGTCACCAAAAATATCGATTTTTCGGAGCTTGATTTGGAATGGATATTTCGCAAATGCAAATGTTCAACAAAATGGAAATGCAACATTGAACTTGGAAAAAATGGAGATGCCGCCAGGCCTGTGCGAACGGGGGGGGGCATGGGGACACTGCTCATCAATTAAACTTTCTGCAGCCCATCTGGGCTTTGCTTGTTGTGGTTGTGAAAGATTTTTTTTTCTGTTTGTTTTAATTTTATTTTAATTTCAGTTATCATTCGTTTGAAATTGCCTGAATAATTTTTTTCCTTTCACCTCAGTTACGAACCACCTCACTGAAATATGTCGTCCATACCTTTGCTGCTATTCAACTGGATGCATACAGATGTAAAAAACGCTCAGTTTTTCAAAAAACTTGAGCATTCTGAGCACCATTTGAGGCTACATTTTTCAAAATTTCTTCGGGGAGGGGGACACCCCCTCCCCGAAACCCCCCTCCCCCGGCGTTGCGCTTCGCGCAACGCATCTTCGACGACACTACTCTGGACAAAGTGCCTGTCTGCATCTGGCACCCACCGCACGCCACTGCCCATCTGCGGTCTACGTCCCCCCAAGTTCAAGTTGCTTTTACATGTCTGCTTGAGGGGGGAACCTTCGGATAGTCCAAAAATGGCTAAAATGAGATTTGTGGATTTTTTGGTGGGTTTATGCATGAATATCTGCTGATTCCAGTGGTGCAAAAGTTTTTTGAAAGTTCATGTAGTTTAGAAGTTATGGACCTAATTGCGAAGGCATCTCAATGCATCTTTACGTAATTCCGTTAATCAATCTTAAATTTACTCGGAACTAAGATGTTTCATGTTAGGCAAACTTTTGAATGTTATGCAATATTGGGCTGTGGGAACAACACGATAGGTTAAAAATTTGCATACTTGTGTAAAAAAATGTCCCAAGTTGGCTAGAATGGTGAAAATAGATATAGTATTTCCAAGATGTAAAGGCTTTTTAAAATTATGGCAGTAAAAATATACCAGTTTTTGACGTGATAAGCATTAATTTGATTCTGGTGCAAAAGTGAAGTTAGGTGTTGGGTTGTTGACCTTTCTAGCCAAATTCTAGCTCAATTCTGGTGACTTTGGTGCAAACTGGAGGTCTCAAGCTCCAACTGTTTTTTAGCAATCAAAAGTTTTGCCTATTTTGCACAGTTCTTGGTTGAAATGACCCCAAACGATGTACAAAATTTGAAGAAAATCGGTTGACAAATAAAAAAAATTTGCTCGAAGGTTCCCCCCCACTTTGACACTTTGAGATGATGCGATGATGTGACATGATGCGAGTGCCATCGAACTCAACTGGGCAACAACTGGGGCACCAATGATCCACATTTCTTACCGTTTGTTTTTGCACCATTTTACATCACGATTTAAGATTTTTTTAGAACAACATATGTGTATCTCCATTATTTAAATAAGCTCTCGGGGGAACAGAAGTGGTCCTACTGCTATTTGGTCCAACCGAAACCTGGTCCTACCGTAATCTGGTCCTACTTTTTCTTTGCGCCCCGAAAAAATTAGATCCAAATTTCATTCGATCCAATTAACAGTAGGACCAAGTTACGGTAGGACAAGGTTACGGTAGGACTAGATTACGGTAGATCCAGATTACGGTAGGTCCAGGTTACGGTAGGACCAGGTTACGGTTAGACCAGATTACGGTAGGACCAGATCACGGTAGGACCAGATCACGGTAGGACCAGATTTCGGTAGGACCAGATTACGGTTGGACCTGGTTACAGTAGGACCAGGTTACGGTAGGACCAGGTTACGGTAGGACCACATTACGGTAGGACCAGATTACGGTAGGACCTGGTTACAGTAGGACCAGGTTACGGTAGGGCCAGATTACGTTAGGTCCAGATCACGGTAGGACTTGGTTACGGTTGGACCAGATTACGGTACGACCAAATTACGGTAGGACTAGATTACGGTAGGACCAGATTACGGTTGGACCAGATTACGGTAGGACCTGGTTACGGAAGGACCAGATTGCGGTTGGACCTGGTTGCGGTTGGACCTGGTTACGGCAGGACTAAAAGCTAAACCGCACTTTCCGCCGAATTTCTGGATGTTTGCGCATAGGTAGTTGCGTTGTTTTTGTTCTAAACGTGATTGCTCTCCGGCTGTCGATAAAGACAGAGACAAAAAATGGAGGCAATAACCGATCAATGTTTTTCACGACTTTGTTGGGGAGTAGCCGGATGAAGCAAGCCAGATTGGGTTAAGTTAGTTTTAGGCAGGTTAGGTAAGGTTAGGTTAGGTTAGGTTCGTTTGGTTGGGTTTGGTTTGATTGCGGCCTTTCGTGATTCATAATTCATTTTGCAGTTGAGAACCAGTATCAAAACAACACAACTACCACTGCGAAACTGTGCCTGGATTTCGGACCAGATCTCAGTAGGGCTTCGTTACGGTTGGACCAGGTTACGGTAGGACCAGGTTACAGTAGAACCAGATTACTGTCTGACCATATTGCGGTAGGACCCAGTTTCGGTAGGACAGATTACAGTAGGACCTGGTTACGGTGGGACCAGGTTACGGTAGGACCAGATCACGGTAGGTCCAGATCACGGTAGGTCCAAATTAAGGTAGGACTTGGTTACGGTTGGACCAAATTACGGTCGGACTAGATTACGGTAGAACCAGATTATGATAGGACCAGATTACGGTAGGACCTGGTTACGGTAGGACCAGATTACGGTAGGACCAGGTAGCAGTAGGACCAGTTCCTACGACCCAAGCTCTCAGCTCCCTCTACCCCAGTCAAAATATTAGCAGCATGCTTTCTCTCTTGTGTAGGTATCATGATATATTTAGTTTCAATTTATTTGTTTATTTTTTTTTGTTCCCTTCTAGAAATCAAAAGCCCTAGCATTCTTGGAAACCGTTACATCGTCGAATGAGAAATCTCCTTTCTTCATGATGATTTCAACACCTTCTCCTCATGCACCGTTTACACCGGAAACAAAATACGAAAACAGATTTTCAGAAAGAAATGCTCCAATTACACCAAATTTCAACATTGTCGACAAGGTTAGTATGCTATGCCGTTGAAGTGCCTTCATCCTGTCCAATTGCTGTTGGATAATGAACGAGAAATATCAACAAACACTAACTTAACTCTTTTTAACAGATGTTTAAAAGTTAATCCTTTAACCTTGGGGAGTTCAAGTCGAGGTTTAATCTCCACCAAATCCCCTGGAGCTGCCTTCCCTGATTTGATTTCCTTTGATTGGTTGGTTGATTGGCTGAGTAAATTCCATTTTCATTTTCTGGCACAATGCCGAAAACTGCGACAGTCCAGCAACAAATAGCTCGGCAGGCAGAGCACATCTCATGACAACAGACTCTGAGAGGGTTTGGCATTCGAATCCCTCATCCTGACCGATTTTTTCTTGTAAACAAAAAATTAAACGGAATGTTTCAATGGGGTAACACATTTTTAAATGTTTAGAACAAAATTAAATGAAGGCGTGTGCCCATGTCAAGAAGAGCAGGCTTCCAGATAATCTTCGAAAACAGAAAGCTCACTCAGGGGTTCTTGAGGGGGGGAGGAAACCTTCGTGCAATTTTTTTTATTTTTCAGCCGATTTTGTTCAAACTTTGCATGCATATTGGAGTCACTTTTACTAAGATCTGTGCAAAATTTCACACCCCTGGTGTTATTAGTTTAGCAGCTGTGGCCAATTTATATGCAAAAAGTAGACTAAACTTTTGATCGCTGCAGTGCATAAACCATTAGAGCTAGGGACCTCCAGTTTGCACCAAAGACGCCAAAACTGATCTAGAATTTTGCTAGAAAGATCAGCAACCTTATGCCTAACTTCACTTTTGCACCAGATTCAAATTAATGTTTATCGTGTCAAAAAGCAGTAAATTTTACTGTCATAATTTGAAAATATACTTGTGTCATGTAAACACTACAAAATAGTCGGATTTTGACCATTCTAGCTAATTCAGAACACTTTTTTTACATAAGTATACCAATTTTTAACCTTCTGTGTTGTTCCCAAGCTGATTTTGCATTCGAAAGTTTGCCGAACATGAAAAATCTTAGTTCCGAGTAAATTGAAGATTTGCGAACAGTTGATTTTTTCAACTTCGAACAACCTATTTTGGTATCGTCGAACTTTTTTGTGCTATATCTCAGCCTATGAGCAACTTGGAAGGTTGAAATTCGGCATACTTATATGAAAAACGCTCCTGAATCGGCTAGAATGATCAAATTTTGTCTAGTTTGCTTCCTTTCTGTGCAATGGTCATTTTTCTGAATGACGTAATTTACCGCGAAATTACGCGATAGCGTAAAAGTTCTTTTAAGTGCCTTCGCATTTTAGTCCGTAACTTCTAAACCATGTGGAATTTCAGAAAACATTGGAATCAAGAAAGTTTTGTGCATAAGATGACCTAAAAACCATAACATACCATTTTCAATGATTTTTTAACAATCCGCAGGTTTTCCCTCCCTTGAGTGTACATTTGTTCAACAAAAGCCTTCATTTAAAGTCATGCGATCGTTGATGAGACTCGGAGAGAAGTCCTCGATGCACGACGCAAAAATCTTCATCATTCAAATGGAGCCAGTGGCTGAAAAAAGAAAGTTCCCTATCCCTTCATCTCCATGGATTCTCTGACCGCAGACAGAGCAAAGCTTCTTTTGCTTCTGTGGCAGTAAAACAACAAGACATTTTATTTTATGCTTGTTGTTCCCCCTCCTGTTGACAGGATAAGCACTGGCTTATTCGTTCCCAGTCGGCAGAGATGTCAAACGAAACTATTGCTGAAGTTCATGATGTCTTTCGAAAACGTTGGCAGACTCTTCTCTCGGTTGACGATCTGGTTGATGATATTAACAAGTTCATTGTCGAAGCCAACTTAGCAGACGATACGTACGTGATATTCTCCTCTGACCATGGATACCACCTCGGCAAGTTGAAATTGTTCGTCTGAACGTGAGATAACCTTGTGCCGTGCCGCATCAGAGAAATGGTTCGTAAATGGTATCCAGTCAAGCAAAACACAAAAAACGATGACTGGAGCGAAACAACCATATCAACCAATTCTGTTATGCACCAATTTCAGTTAATGATGTCAGTCTTATCGCCGTTGGTTTTTCTTTTTGAGCTGCATGGAACGTTGGTTGATTTCGATTCTCCACTTGCCTGACTGAGGTTGATTTTGAACTGCTTGGGAAAGCCGGTGTTGTCCTCTGTTAAACTAACTCCTTGCAAGTTGAAATTTCCGGCATGGGCAATTCGATGGGAGAGACAGTGCTTCATTCATTTGGGAGAGTTGAATAGAATGCATTTGTGATTGTGTGAGCTACTCTGAGGGCATATCAATGATGTGCTACAAAACAATGAAAACCGAGGCTGTACCCGGGATTTGCGGGGTTTGTGGTTCCAAAATGAACTGGTTGGGTTGGCATCTGAATGAAGCCCACTATCAGGGGCTTTGTCGAAGTGTCTGAGAGGGGCCATAGCCGGGATTTTACTCGTATATATTTTTATTATTTTAGAGCAATGCGGGCTTTGGGGGTGGCAGTCCCAGAGAGGTTCAAAGGGGCAGAACTATTTATTTTGGGCCACATTTTCTTCTGAACACGTTGGTTATCTTCCCTACCTTCTGTGTTGAGCCACCGTGTGGGTGTGGATCTGGTCCACTTGGAACAGTTGGATCTCAAGTGGAAGCCCTGAGTCATGGAGCCAGCTGGTTTGCAACAGAAATCGAGGAATCGCATCTTTTTGTAACACACCACATCCGATTACACTGGCAAATTCGTTTCGACAACTTCCTTGTTGAAAGAGCTGATTTTGAAAGTCAAAAAAAATCCCTGTGTTTTTAAAGTGCACTTAAGAATGATCCTTTACCTTTTCCCTCCCCCTCTTCACAGGTCAGTTTGCTCAACCCGTTGACAAGCGCTTACCATACGAAACGGATATTAGAATACCACTTCTGGTAAAAGGGCCCAACATTGAGAAGAAATTCCTCGACCAGATTGCTCTCAACATTGATATCCTACCAACAATATTGGATATGGCAGGCTTCTCTAAAGAAGACAGAGAAGTGTCGGAAGATGACCACATCGCTCAGATTGACGGGTCCTCTCTGCTACCTTTGCTGATTAACCAGAGTAGTTCAACTGATATAGCAAACAGTTCGACTCTATCTTGGCGGAAGCGGTTTCTTGTGGAATATTGGGGAGAAGGTGATGGAAGTGGTTGTGACCACCAATGCCACCGTGTTGACAACGGAGTGTCGGTAAGTAGGTAATTTATGGAGTCAAAAAAATAATCGAGTAATGTAAACGTAAAGCCCTATCTATTCTCATAACTTCTCACAGCTTTCAACAAAGAAATTTCCACTGTCAGTATTAACTTGAATTGAGGCCATTTCCGGATCGACTGAGTCTGTTCGGAGACGATGTTTCGGCCCCTGGTATGGAGCCATTTTCAAGTCTCAACAACACTGTGTTTTCTGTCGCTGGTGCTGTGCGACTCGGACTGGTGCAGTTCAGACGGGTCATGCGTTGAAAGGGAGCCATTGTGCGGCAGGTTGGAGATTCATTGTCATGTCGTTCGGGCCGTTGCATTGTGTTGGCGATCACGTGGCTTTCCCAGTTGGGAAAACGTTCAGATTTTTCTGGTTGATGAAATGAACCAGAAAAAAAAATTCCGAATTATTCCGGTCTGATCTCTGTTCCTATGAAAGACGACATGGCCTGATGCAAAATAAGAACTTTCCTGGGAAGAGTTGGCCTTTTTTGGTGACAAAATGAAATTAATGTTAATGACAATGGTCATTCATACTCGTCATTTCAGATAAACTGCCAAATACGAATAAACACCCTTTTGAATGAATGTTTAACTTAATTTGACGTGAGCAATCATTCTCGGAATTGAACAACTAATTTTTAGCTTTATGCAATTGTTGATGAGACTCGGAGAGAACTTAACAATAAAATGATTAAACTCACTTTTCATGGACATTTTCTCCGTGTTTTTCTTCTTCCTCATGCATGACGTGTTTTGGGGCATCACGCTCCCATCGTCAGGTGCTGGTCGAATGAGCAGACGACAACACGTCAGTTGAGGGCGCTGACGTGTCGTCTGCTCATTCGACCAGCACCTGACGATGGGAGCGTGATGCCCCGAAACACGTCATGCATGAGGAAGAAGAAAAACACGGAGAAAATGTCCATGAAAAGTGTGTTTAATCATTTATAACCACATGGTAATGTTGGAAAGTTTCAAGTCGAAAATTGAGATTTAAATGGCTTTTCAGTTGATTCTGCTGTTGAACAATGTTCTGTTTGCTTTTTGAAATGTCTTTTTCTCTCCCTTTCCCTCCCTCTTTCACTCCCATTTCCAATTCAGCATTGCTATGCCATGTTCGACTGCAAATGCCAAGACAGTTACAACAACACATACAGCTGTGTTCGTGAATTACCCACAGATGAGAGCAACACAGATCGTTTGTACTGTGCCTTTGACGACTCTGAGGTTAGTTAGCTGAGAAGTGTTTTTTTTTTTTCTTATGAATGTGGGCTTCCGTGTTTGGCAAAGGCCACCTTTCTCCAATTCATCCATTGATTGAATCAGTAAGAGGTGCAGGGAAAAAGTAATCACTGTTTGTTATGGGTGTCTGTGATGTGATCTGATCAAATCAGCGAAAAAATAATCATTATTGTAAATTCTCATTCAGATCTTTTTCTTACAACTTTAGCCTCTTTGTGTTGCATTTTTTGTTACCAGTTGGAAAATGTTTCTTCTTCTAACTTACCAAGAAAGAAATTTTTCTGTGGTCGAATTTCTGCACATTTTCAAGTTCATAACTCTACTTGTTACTTTGAAATTCACCCATTTGTGTTAAATTAGCTCATTTCTTCTGCTAGGTAGTTTGAAAAATGTTCTTTTTCTGATGTACGAAGAGACGAATTGCCACCGAGATCAAACTTCTGCCACCATGCGGCAGCCGGCAGGAGAACAGCTGACATAAGACATAATCAAGATTATTGAAAGTAAGTTTGAGGGAACTACTTTGTCTCATCGACATCAGATGGTGCAGTGTGTCTCTTGTCTCATCACTGGATGAGACAAGGGTCATCATCAAGAATGGAAGGGAAGGGCCACATGACCACAATCTAATCACCTCAAGGAAGGACCAGCTAACAAAAACAGAAAAAGTCAGACCAAAACACAACCAAAGATCAGCATCAGCATGCTGTGGCCCTCTGCCCCTTCAGCAAATAAAAAAACAAATTAGTTTGTTTTGAAAGAACTGGAACCATGAACTACTTGAAAATTTGCACACATCTTGGTGGCAAAAGGTGTAAGAAAAAGAACTTAGTAACGAATATAGATTGTTTTTATAGTTTAACCACACCTGTGCCTCTTGTTGGCGCTATGTCTTGCCTCCTGTGGGGTCGAGGTTGGGAGGCTTGGCAGGGCATTAGCAAGAGGGGGCAGATGTGTGATGGGTTGATGCTTTTTACAGATGCTGAGAATGAGATGAGCTGAGAAGAGATATAAGTACAAGGATAAAGATGAGAGGAATGTCAAGGCAAAAGAAGGCGGATGAGGCGGAGAGAGGAGTATAGATAGCATCATACATCTGCTCGGCGGCCGGCATACCTTCCTATCGGGCGCCGTTCTCTGCGAATGGGAACAATCGCATGGTGGACGATGTATGCCCCAGGGTGTCTGCAGATCAGAGGATTTTATTTTTTGGAAATAGAATAGTTCAATTGGATAGGGAAGATTCAGAACTTAAGGTAAGTGTCCATTAAAGTCAAGAAAGTTACAAAATGGCTGCAGGCTCCCTGGTCAAGTGTATAGCGGGAGGAAGGTTGATGAGATACCTGATTCTGGAGATTACTTACCTTCGGATTATGGAAAAATCGGGATCTCCTTATTGATTTTTGGGATCGGAGTTCAATTTGGGGGATATGATATAATTTGTATGTTATGATTCAAGATGTGAACTTGAACTTATTGTAGTTGTGATTGGAATTCATGTGAGGGTGCATTGATGTTTCTGTCACTGTGAGTGTGGGGGGTTTAGGTACACATTATAGAAGGTTCACAAGTTTTAATGTAATTTCTTTTTCTTCCCCTTCTTTCAATTTCAGAGAAGTTTAGGAGGTTAGGAAAAATCTTCTTCAAATTCAACTTGCTTGTTTTCATGCTGAGGGCATGTTAGTTGATGTCAGTGTGGTCGAGGGAAGATGAATGACGAAATTATGGGTTAGTTGCTGTTAACATGCGTTATGACCTTTATATTTCCATTCTTTTACAGTCGTCTCGTCTGCATCCAAGGGGGGGTTGAGGGGACCTAGCTTGCTAGGGGTTCCTCAGCCGGCTTCTAGCACAGATGCGTCGCCAGACGGCAACATTGTGCCTAGAAGTAGAAAGTATAGTTTAACCACAAAGTGGTTAAACAGGTTGGTGGTTGCATTTTTAATGCACCTGGTATGTCATATACGCATGTATTTGAATGCGATCAGCTTGGGGCTGTCCTCCACCTGCTCTGATCTTGTCAGGATGATGGAGAAAACACCTTGTCTTTCTGCATTTTGCAATTTTTGGGTTTGCAATAATATGGCTTACAATAACATGGCATTTGAAGCTGATTTGCAGATTCACATTTATATTTATTGATGAAAGGCAATCACCATGTTTTCTGACCTGGTTTTTGTGGTTTCACTTTTTGCACAGATTTGATGCTTGTCCGGTTTTTTTTTTTTTTTTTTTTTTTTTTGAAATTGAACGCAAATGCACGGAGGCTGCCTGCACGTCCTTGAGATTTCTTACTTCTGACCTTAAAAGTGCCAAAAACAGCATTTTTCATTTTTCTTGAAGCTACGACTGTCCTTAGAAACCAATTTGTCAATGATTTTTTCTTCTGGGGTAGGTACTTAATTTTTATTGTAATTTAAATTGGTGCATCTATTGGCTAAATTGAGGTATGTAATGAGAAACCTCTTGGCCAAATTTGACCACCGACCGACCACCTTTGTGAATTTCTGGGATGGTAGAACTTTGAAAGTCGTCTTCAGAAGAACAATTTATTGCAGATCAAGGTAAACATGAATTTGGCACAGAACAATCCACTCAACCTTTTCTTGATCAAAATTCAAAACAGCATCTTTTTTCATGGAGAGATCAGTTGTTCATTTCCCTGGAAGTGGTGAAGTGTTTCACTGAATTTCGTCGTGGCCATCGACAAAACCTTTTTTTTTCAAGTCATTTCACCCGCATATCCCCATGTGTGAAATGCCCATTTGAACATTCAATTGTCAACTGGTTGACAATTGAAGCAGTTTTGAGTGGTCGGAAAATAAGGTGGAACATTACCTATGCACTTTGGAAACCTCTCTCTAACTTGTCAAAAATATTCCGTTTATGGAGGACAGTCCCCCAAACCAACCACCCTTCAGGGGCTCTGCCCCCTTGAAACCCACTGGGGCTAGCCAGAATCCCCAGGTGGCCTTCTGGCACAAGTTGCCCCCCGCATGAAGCCAAATACCCTACCGTGGCCACTCTTGTTTCCTTTCCTCATTTTGTATTTTCAAGACTGATATTCAGAGAGTTTGAATGCTTTCCCCATGCCCACGTTTTTTGCCAGCTTTTCCCTTTGAATCCTCATTTTGAATAGTTTCTTATTCCGAAAAACTTTGATTGCCTTTGCCTCTATATATTAATATTTGGCATTTTCTCTCTTTCTCTCGTTTCTCCTTCCAGTCTTTTATTGAGCACTATGATTTGAACACTGACCGGTGGCAAATGAACAATTTGGCAGTGATAGTGGCAGCAGATCACAACGTTTCTAGTCGCTCTGTTTGCAGCATCGGAAACGTGGATTGTTCCAGTTGGATAAAGCTGATGAGTTCATGCTCAGGAAATGAGTGCCGAAATTTGGAATCACTTCTTTGACAGATGCCACGTCTGGCTGGACAAAATAATTATTTATCCTTGAATAATTTCTAATGGTTTTGTGCTGCTGTGGAAAGCATGATTAGGTGCTGGAACTTCGTCACAATTGCAATATTCTCAGTCCAACTGAATGACACAGCTGAATCTGGTTAGATTGATTGCATTGTGAAATTGATTCATGAGAACTGAAAATCAATGAAAGTTATTTTTTTCTAGGGGGCTTGAAATTCATTTGGAAAATGTTGTTTTTTGCCCCAGTTTATTTTATTTTTTCAAATGTTTATTTTCATTTTTTTTTAGTTTTAATTTGTGATTGGATTGAGCGTGAAATTGAAGGTCATTGACCGGCGGCCAGGCATCTGGAGCAACATGACAAAGTATCAAATGGAAAGAGAGATCTCATGATATTTGAAGAGATTTCTCATCTGGGAAAAATCATGTTTTCCATGGCATGGCATGTTCCCAACGCTGGTTTCTGCTAAACAACAAACAGATGCAATAAATGAGGGTTTTTCCTCATCTGGGCCAGGAGAGGCATTGGGTATTATGAACTGCATCAGTCTAATGCTCAACCCTCACTTGTGGTGTTTTTCCTTTTCAGTATAACCTGCTAAACATGTGAAAAGCATGCGTTTTCTCTAAGCTGCTGTGGATAATTCAAAGTAATGGAGGAAATGACATGATGAAGCACCCCTTCTTGTGCAAAACACCTGTTGATGGACACCAGCAGAATTGAAAAACCAAATGAACCTGCACAGCGGGCAGGAGGCCATTTTGTTTTTCAAATGCCCAAGCCAAGAAAACAGGCAAAGAACACATCTCACTTCATTCTGAACAGCCTTCGTAAATAAGTGGTTTTCTATTAAATAGAAAACCACTTATTTACGAAGGCTGTTCAAATTTTTTTTTTCAAAAAATTCAAAAAAAAAAAAAAAAGGCTGGCCAAATTTTGGCACGGAGTTTAGCAAGTTGACAGATTTTGTTGTTGGTTCAGATCACAAATCTTTCTTGTCGACGACGTCACAAATCAACATCTTTTTCTCTACTTTCTTCTTTTTTGGATTGCATTGTATTCTGCAGTGTTCAAATCTGTCTGACTGTTTGACCCAGATGATCTCAATAACTGATCAAAAATATTTTCAAATTGGTTTTGTTGTCCTTGTGTCAACCAATATATGACATATTTGTGCATCGACTTTTTTTATGCTCGTCAATTTCTCATCTTTAGACGTCTCAATTATTGAGTGACACCTTTATCTATGCTTGTGTTTTTCAAAGGAGTCAACTTGTCTTTTGATGTTTTTCTCATTCCTTGGTCAAACGTGCATTTCTTCCCAATTTCCTGTCTTCGTTTGCTGTGATGCGAATCAATTTATGTGCCAAAAACAAATGTTTGTGAGAAAGATATTTAAGATTATATAGATAGAAAAAAATACAGAAAAATAGAGAAATTAGTCTCAATTAATTTGCATTTATTTGCTGATTATTATCTTCCTTCTTGTTATCTTGTTTTGTTTCTTTTTCTTTTAACTTTGTGCACTTCTCTATTTTCTGGGCCTTTTCTCAAAATTTAGGAACACATTTTCTGTTTCAAAAACGGACTAATTTCGCAGCACATTCACTTGGGAGCTGGGACCGATTCATTAATTTGTGGTGGTTGGGTATCTCTGAGGACAGCACGGGCAATCACTTTCTCCCAATAGGCGACATTCAGACGACCGGTCTTGATACTTTTTAGTTTTTTGCACTTGCATAAGTACTACCTTCGTCACGTCCTATTCCCCACCTGGCAGGCACTGGAAGCATTCACTCACAACCTGGGGGTGATGCTGGCCTCGTCTTGGTCGACCCAAAGTCTCACTTCGGGGGTGAAACTGCAGTGATCCCATGTCTGGAGATGTTGGGCTGTCGTCCCCCAAATGATGTGGGTAACTTCATATCTTAGTGGCTGACCATGCTCTCCCCAGCCATGCTCTCACAATCCGACCGGCCATTCCATAAACTTCATCATAGCTCAAGTCATACGCAACTGTGACAAAACCCGAATGAGAAAGAAACGTGGAGTCCTGCCACATCAGCATGGACAAAACAATCCATGAACGATGACCCGGCACAATGATTGCCTGGAAACGGACACTCCAACTCACTGCCCCCACACCCCACTCAAAATCCCTCAATTTCCCACCCCTCCCATCCTGATGACTTTGCCCTGGACTCCGCTGAATTCAAACTTGATCCCTCATGGCAACCAGCTGCCCCTCCACACTGACCACAACCCGCACCCTAAATCTCCCTCCCGCATCAAATGCATCAACAACCATTCCAGTCCAGTGCATCCTCATCCTTCAGTCTGGGAGCAGCAGTGACCAGAACCAATGATGTTTTGAATTTTGCTCGATAAAGCCCCACATCAGCAGCAGGGATGAAACATCACCATTTACATCTTTATTTACGAACAACGGTAATATAACGGTTTTATTTACGAATGCGTAGACTGACCATGGTCCTGATTGAGAGGAGGCTAGTTGTTGCCCTGATTACTAAATCATGCCTGATCAAGTAGTCACCGATCACTAAGTCGTCAGTCATCACTGATTACTCAGTTTTCATTGATCACTAAGTCGTCACTACAGGCAACATTCAGATGACCAGTCTTCATGCTTTTTTCAACATATAATTCATAACAAATATTTCAGTAATATTTCTCAATTCTCAGCATTTATGTCTCGTTATTTTCTGCTTGGGTTTATTTTCAGCGATTTTGTTGTTATTTTCTGCTTGGGTTTATTTTCAGCGATTTTGTTGTTATTTTCTGCTTGGGTTTATTTTCAGCGATTTTGTTGTTATTTTCTGCTTGGGTTTATTTTCAGCGATTTTGTTGTTATTTTCTGCTTGGGTTTATTTTCAGCGATTTTGTTGTTATTTTCTGCTTGGGTTTCTTTTGCACCTACTTTGATTTTTGTTACTTTTGGCATGTTTGGGTACAAAAACGACCAATGTCTGGAAGAAGCACCTCTCACATTATCCAGCATTTAGCCAGCAGAAACGCAGGCAAGAAAGCCAGCGGCAGTCTTCGGAGTGGACTTTTTTGACCGAGACAGTAAAGTTCTGCTTTGAAGGTGAACTCAGAACTTGCAAAGTTGTGGCACAAAGCAGAGTGGTAGCTTGTTTATGCCACACTGGACACTTTGCTTTCAAAAAGACTACGAGTTCATTTGTAGATGCCGAGACTGAGAGCGTGAAGGAATTTTGTGTTTTCCCCCAATTTCCTCATTTGTTGCTTGTTTTTCACCATTTCCTTAACTTTCTCATCGTTTGGTTCCAAAATTAATTATCCAATAAATTACAATTTATTATTTCTGGGAACCTGTGTTTTGTTGCCGCAATCATTGAGAGAAGTGACCAGAGAACTTGGATCGTTGGATGTTCCACTTTCCGTCTCTCCAGATAGTATCCCCCGTAACATCTTATTTTCAGCATGACATGAGGATTTCCAACTAGACGATTTCCTCCCTCCAGAGAGAGTGATGCTTTTGAATAAAGACAGAGATCCTTTGGACAACTGGAATGCAAAAGATCGGACTTAGTCTTAAGGTGGTGAGATTGTCAAGGTATAAGCAGTCTAGGGTTAAGCTTACCTCCGAGTCACGAGAGAAAAACCTCCGAGTCACGAGAGAAAAATCAACATTGTTTTAAATGGCCAGATTTACCTCGCGACTCGGAGGTAACACAGAGAAAAGTGATTGTTGTGGCAACACAAAAATGTTT
Organism: Sinentomon sp. SZTP_YWyxl; assembly: GCA_030068105.1. Classification (NCBI taxonomy): domain Eukaryota; kingdom Metazoa; phylum Arthropoda; class Protura; order Sinentomata; family Sinentomidae; genus Sinentomon; species Sinentomon sp. SZTP_YWyxl. Next base: position 42,799 of record JASGXE010009854.1, read on the forward strand.
TGTGTTGCCACATCAGATCATTTTCTCTGTGAAGCTTAACCCTGAACTGGATCTTGCAGCCGTTAGACCAGAAAGTGGAATTTGGAAGTTAACTACAGCTACAGCTACATGTCACCTTTTGTGTTCCTGAGAACGTGGTCCATTGGTCTGGAGGAGGCAAAAACCATACACGAGCATTGTCAGCGTAGGATAATGCCACTTGCCAATTAAACTGCTGTTCTGTATATTTTTTATCGTTTTCAATGTGTTTATGTTCCAAAAAGCAGCATTCGAGCATTCTCAAGGATACCTTATACCTTGCATATCTTACCGACAATAATTAACACGAAATATCAGTAACCACTCCACTCCTGCTTGGCATTTCCATCGGAAAACAGTGTTGTATCAGCAGGACACTAAACTTTCCCGAATGGAATTTTTATGCGATTTGACCCCTGATTAGTCCTTTTGCACCTTCTGTTTATCAAATTAATATGCAACGATACAATAAATTCGGTCACACAGATGAATTAAATGCAGTCCAGTTACAAGCTTTAGTTTCAGCAATCCCACCCCACCCCCAACACGAAAATGCATTGTAGTGTTACTTTGTACAGACATTTTTTATTACGATTGAAAAGACTAGTGAAACAAAAACAATTTGTAAAAATCAACAAAAACACTCCACACACAAAATGAACAAGAAAGAAAGATTGTTGACAGTGAATCAGTGATATCATTGATTTTCTTTTTCCTTGTCCAGTTCATGCTGTTTGCTGCTATAGTATTTTCCTCTCCACTTAATAGGCAGGGGCACTGTTCCTGAACAAGGTACCTGTCCAAATGCAATGCAGATACAGTGTCGATCGTAACCACGTCCAAAGTATGCTTGTGACTGAATGCGTTGACTTGCTTTCTGCTCCAGACGGAGTTGCTCACTATAGGTAGGTAATAAAAACAAGAAAAAAAAAACCTTGTTACTCTCTACACAATTCTCAATTCTCAACACGAAAATAATCTGAAGAATATAAAAGTAAGCATGGCAGATACCTAGATAATTGTTCTCTTTTTTTTTTAAAGTGGAAGGTTTTTTTTTCGCTGTATGGAAACTTCCTTTACATCAACGGCAAATGATTCCTTGGAAGGGGGCTGAAAAAAAACAAGCGGCCAATTTCCAAGACGAAGATAATCTGCGGATCCGCCGCGATCTGCAGATCAACGATTGGTGAGCTGGTTGACCAGAAACATTTG